>BQNB010027584.1:0-34068 GCA_026074375.1 Tanacetum coccineum
CAAATCCTAACAACTACACAACTTTACAAGATTTACAAAAGATTTACAAGGTATGATATGGATACAACAAGATTGCAATAAGGATTTTGGGGTGTAATACTTCTTCACTAGATGATGGAAGTATTCTTCTCTTGCACTTTAGGAATTGAACTTGGATCACTTGGAAACAAAGCTAAATGATTAAATGATCAAAGGATTTTAGAAAGGATATGTGGGCTGTTTTTAAGCAGAAAGAATGAGTGCAAAAGGCCAGAAATATGTTGAGGAATAGTGTAACACCCCCAAAATGGGTCGCAGCGGAATAAGGATATACGGGGCGTGTTACTTCTCAGATCAATAACATTGCACAAGATATATATAAGAACGACAAAAAAATCGTTTAAAAAATGATACATTGGATTTAATAAAAGACTTGTTACACAAAGCATGCAGCTTTACTTGTTCAGGATTTGATATTACAAAGATTGACAATACATGTCCCAAAATATATTACATCCAAATCTTTAGCGTGTTAATCAAAAGTGTCACCAATGTATCCTTGGCACCTCGTGCTTAGTGACCACCTGAAAACATTGCTTTAAAACGTTAACAAAATTGTTGGTGAATTCATAGGATAGCAAAATATAATATGCAGGACCGCAAGACTTTTCCCGTGATCATGCAACACATGCAGATATCACAAAACCAGATTACATTTTCCTAAGCTCATGACACTGAAGCTCGACGATCTTTCTTGCAATAATAATATATATTGCAATTTCTGCCCGATTAGATGTTCAACCCGAAAACATCCCTAAATTCGACATGCTATACGTTCGTTCCTGGTGATAGCTAGTCACCCGAACGGGGAGGTCGTTTCCCCAAATAGATCTATTCATAACATTCGCGCTCACATAATGTAATTAACAACTACATCTATGCAATTGACAGTTCATGATAAAGGGGCTCAACTTGGGTTATCGCTACTTAGGCAAACCTGTAATCAATATAGAACATCCACTTGCGTCCAATTTATAAAACAAAGCATGTTTCCACCCCAAAGTTATAAAACATTGAAATCGTAAAAATGTGTGGGGCTATGAACTCACCTTGAGTTCTGGACAATGTAAAGATGCTCCTAGTGGTTCGGAATTAATAAAAGAAGACCGGTAAAATCAAAGCTTTATGGATGAATTCGTACTCTTTCGTCGAACAAATAAGAGACTTTCATGATTACTATGTCCAGTTTGCCCTAACTCATCTAATGACTTGCGTACATCAACGATGAACACATGTCCAGAATGCAGGTTTGGGAATCTTATGTTTGTTAACAACATGTATTGCCGAATAGGCTTGATTGGTAACAAACAATGAAACTCAAGAGCAGGCTTGAGGACTCCAACTATGTTCAACTGTATGATTATCTTAAGCAGTACGAGGACATGCCAATGAGAACAAAAAGATGTTAGACAGATTCACTCAACACATAGGTTGGTCTCTCGCTTGTATGTCCCAATGTGGCACCTCAGCAGTACAATTCCATAATCATCATAAATCCATCATCCCCTTATGTTCCATCACCACTTTGCTGACACTCTCAACTGATTCAAGCTCTCTCCAATTGACAACTTAATTGAGATTTACCAACACATTACCCCTTCTCAACCAATCATACAAAACTTACCTTCCTCAAACAAACAATCAACTCATAACTTCATCAAATTCATAGGAACTAAGCCACTGTCTCACGACGGCATGTTGTAGTTCAGAATGTTCGGGGGCGAAAGAATAAGAGGTCAGGGTAACAATGCACGGGGTGAAAGGTAAGACTGGTTTGAGGGAAGCTCTGGTACGAGAGTCGAGGGATTCTAATCCCAGGTCAATGCAAGGCAGGTTAGTGCTACAACATAAACGGTATAGGCACTTAGCAAGTAAATGCACTCAGCCAAGCGACCACAAACTCTGAATACTCAAAGACAAGTGTTACTGAATGCAAGCTCAGAGATGGAGGGGCATGGATGAAGTGACACGTTACTATTTCTTTGCAGTTGTGGACAAGACATAAGTTGTTGTGAAGATGTAGATGAGCAACCCTGTTCAGGATTTAGCACTCAATGTGGATAATGTGTTTCAAGCTGATGACTGTAACGCTTTTGATTTTGATGTTGATGAGGCACCGTAAAACGGCACAAACATGATCTTGGCTCAATCTATCATTCTGTAATCCTGTTTATGTGAAGCTTGTCCGTCGTATGTTTCGGGTCATTCTATATGAGGTACACGGACCATGATCACTATCAGGATGCTGTTTGTGACATCATTGAAGACACGTGATACATGATGATGTACAAAACCCAAAACTTCGTTGTTGACTCAAATGCCGATATTACGAGTAATAGTATATGATTCCAGTATGATCTTTAAGTAATGGACATCGCAGTGCCAAGTTGTTATTAAGTAATGTATTCTTTGTTCCAAATGCATGATACATGATGATAATAATTGATATGTGTGAAACTCTAATACCATGTCTGTCTCTAAAACAACTAGAATCATAGTAGTGTTAATTCACTAATGCTGATCTTGAAAACTTATAGGAATAAGTTGAATCTGTATGAAAGACGGGGTTCCAGGTTTGAATTTAATAGAAAGAGAAAAAAAGATTAATGAACAATTAAGGAATGTTTCACTTGTACCGGTAACATTAAGGAAGATAAATTTTGAAAAAGGAACTTCATTCTGTAAAATTGACTTGTTCTCACCCATCAATCATAACAAGTAATGGTAGAAGAAGTTACGTCGTTGAAAAAAGATTTTAAAACAGAAAGAAAAGAAATACCATTGATTGAATTTTGGTCTTGAAAGCTTTAAAGAAAAAGTCGAGGATAGTTATACAAACAAGACCAGTCTCTTCAAAACAGTTCACCTCGTTGTGTAATCCAATAGCACCTATTTTATTGAACTCGAATAAGGTAGCTCTGAGGTTACAAGAACCCCTTATGCCTAACTGGTGCCATAAACAAGTTCAGCATGCTCTATATATTGGCTATGAAATTGTCAAAAACATGCATGTCCATCTA
The DNA here is from genome assembly GCA_026074375.1 of Tanacetum coccineum. Taxonomy (NCBI): domain Eukaryota; kingdom Viridiplantae; phylum Streptophyta; class Magnoliopsida; order Asterales; family Asteraceae; genus Tanacetum; species Tanacetum coccineum. The sequence continues at coordinate 3,060 of BQNB010027584.1, forward strand.
TAGTCATCAAACAGAGGATTACCTAGATGATAGCTGAAAACAATAGGAGACATAATGTATGACAAAATGAAAGACCCTGAGTGTGTGACTCATAAGGTTAAGATTGCACCACCTGATTACTCGAAAGAGAATTATTTAGCGACCTTCACCACAAAAAGCAATTGACCCCTGAGCAAATATTTTGGTCTCAAGACATCATCAAGATAAAAGCAGAAGAACTCAAAGAGCAAACCACTGCCTCAATACCAACCAAAGCGTTGATAGTGTATCTGCCAAATACACCTGCAACGCTTGTCCCAAGGGTGCTTCCAACAAAGAGTCAAGTAAAAATTAACATTTTTGCACTAATACAACTCTTTTCAGACTTTGAAAAAACTGTAACAAGAGAATTACACCAACGGGGGTTCACTGAAGAGAAAAGGGGTTTTGAAACAAACCAAGGCATGTTATATCACCGATGATATTTTATTTTCCAAAAAAATTAATAGTACATTTTGAGGGCATTCCCAAAAGGCTCTACACAATAGAAGTTAAAGAAATGAAAGTAAATTTTTAAAGAGTAGAAGCTAAGGTTGACCAACACGTTGTTAGATAGGAAGCAACTGATGGCTTATGCAGAAAAATCTTCTTATATGCAAATGATATTTTAATTGCTAATTGCTTGTTAAAGTGTGTTTTCATGTTGCAACGACTTTAAAGACTTCTGTTATCTAGTTTTACTGAAATGCACATGATGCCCACATAGTCTTAACGCACGTTGTTTGGAACTTGATGTTGTAGCTGTTTGATTAGTGATAAGATTCAAATGGATAATCTGATGTAGTAATAAAACGGGGTTTTTCCAATCTTAAGGTAACATCATTTAAAATCTGACATTTAAAATATTCAAAATTCTTATAAAGAAAGTTTTAGAAAACAACACATCTCCACCTTTGAGATATTCCTGTTTTGACTCGGTTTTTGTATCGAAACGATGAAAGCTCTCAATTCAAGGAAAAGACAACGCATCACAAAAAAGAGAATGCAGATCTCTTAATTGAATGAAACCCGTAGTGAAGCAAACCGTACACGTGATTTCAGGACCTTAGACTTTCAGATCGCTCAATTAACTGAAAAAATCAATGTTCTTCAAGAACAAAATGAGCTTTTTAGGTCAGAAAATGGAAAGATTAAGCAGCATTACAAGGAATTGTATGATTATATTAAGATCACGCATGCTAAGCATCTAGAACAGACAATTTCCCTATTAACTGACAATGAGAGTCTAAAGGTCCAAATACAGAATAAGTTGTCATGTATTAATAAGGATCATGTAAAACCAAAAGTTCTTGCACTAGGAAAGTATGCTATAGATGTTGAACATATTCCCCCTCGCAATAGGAACAATAGGGAAGTGCATCTAGTGTATCTCAAACACCTTAAGGAAAGTGTAGAAACGCTTCGCGAGATCGTAGAGGAAGCTAAGGTTGAAAGACCATTAGACAGCTCACTTGCATCAGCTTGCCGTTACACCAAACACTCTCAGGAATTGTTAGAATATGTGATTGGCACTTGTCCAAAAGCCCTAAATACACGAGATAACAAGCATGTTTCTACCTCTTTATCTAAGAAAAAGCAAGTCACTTTTGAGGAACAATGTGCAATGTCAAAAAGTAACACCCACAAACCTGTAAAGCAACTAAACTGTCAGAAGACTAATGTCCCTGTGCCTCCTTCTACAGGAGTAAACAGTTGCACTGATGCTAGCAGATCATAGCCTAGGAGCAATACCAAGAAAAATAGGATCTTGCCAGCTAAGAGTGTCAACATGAAGAAAGTAGAAGAACACCCTAAGACAATTAAGTCTAGTATGAAAACCACAAATCATGTTGATTCTAGTATTAGCTCTAAGCATACTGTAATTAATTCGAATTCTCATTCTATTTGCCAAACATGTAACAAATGCTTAATTTCTGCAAATCATGATATGTGTGTGGTTAATTATTTACACTCTGTAAATGCATCCCCATCTGTTAAAAATGTTGTGCGTAAAGTTAAGCAAGTTTGGAAACCTAAGCAAGTTAAGCAAGTTTGGAAACCTAAGCAAGTTAAGCAAGTATGGAAACCAACATGCAACATACTTACAATTGTAGATTATCAATGGATGCCCACAGGAAGAACATTCACTTTAGGAGAACATTTCCCTTTAACTAGGCTCACTAAACCTAACAAAGTGTCAGCTATTGCTTATGCTAACCTAAGGGAATGATATTTGCTTAATTGTATATTAAATTACCCGGGATTTTGCCTAATAAATCGGTATTTTTACGGTTTTCTTATCTTTTTCACACGAAAATACAGGTTAACACGTCTTTTCCTAACTTTTCTGTTTTTCTTCGTTTTTGCTAGTTTTTGGCTGTTCCTTGCTTTCTCTGTTCTTTTTCTCACTAGAAACAGCCAAAGATCAAATGTGTGATCTCCAGGTTGTAACTATGTGAAGGAATGGGCACAATCTGTTTTCTGTTGGACAATTTTGTGACTCTGATTTAGAAGTTGCCTTCAGGAAGCATTCTTGCTACGTTCGAGATACGGATGGTGTTGAATTAATTAAAGGTCTTGTGGTTCTTAATTGTACACTATCTCGATAGAAGAACATATGAAGTCCTCTCGATTTGCTGTTGTCCAAAGCCTCTAAGAAACAAATTATGTTGTCGCATGGCGTTTATAGCACTGAACTTCGGTACCATCAATGACCTTGCAAGAAAAGATTTAGTTCGAGGCTTGCCTAGATTGAAGTTTGAGAAAGATCATATCTGCTCCGCGTGTTAACTAGGAAAGAGCAAAAAACATACCCATAAACCTAAAACTGAAAACACCAACTTGGAAGTTCTTAATACCCTTCATATGGATTTATGTGGACCGATGTGAGTTCAAACAATTAATGGGAAGAAATACATCTTAGTTATTATTGATGATTATTCGTGGTTTACTTGGGTTAAGTTTTTGAGATCGAAAGATGAGACCCCAGAGGTTGTCATCAAATTTCTAAAGCAAATACAAGTCGGCCTTAACAAAACTTTAGAAACATCCGTACCGATAATGGCACAGAATTTGTCAATAAAGATTTGACTGATTATTATGAACGTGTCGGCATTTTTCATCAAAAGACAGTTCTGAGGACTCCACAGCAGAACGGCGTTGTCGAAAGACGGAACCGTACTCTTGTTGAGGCTGCTAGGACAATGCTGATCTTTTCCAAGGCCCCGATGTTTCTATGGGCAGAAGTTGTGGCTACTGCGTGTTACACCCAAAACCGATCATCCACTTCACACTCGTCACTGAAAAACCACATATGAGCGGTGCATGACAAGAAGCCTGATTTAACCTTTTTCAGAGGCTTTGGGGTCATTTGTTACCTAAATACAACGAGATCTTGGGGGAAAATTACAACCAACAGCTGATATTGGAATATTCGTTGGTTATGCACCTAGCAGGAAAGGGTATAGAATTTACAACAAAAGAACCCGACGTATTATGGAAACTATTCACTGCATTTGATGTGTGATGAGAAAGGCTCATGTGCAACTCGTACAGGACCCGCTGCTATTTTCTGTCGTCTAGGACAAATTAGTTCAGGGCTTCGTTCCAAATTCGGTTCTGTTGCAACCTTATGTACCCCCACAAATGTAAGAATCTGGAGATTTTATTTCCAACCAATGTTTGATGAATACAAGGAACCTTCTCTCCCTCCCCCCCCACCCTCCCCCTTCCCACCCACTCCCCCCCCCTTCGTGTTGAAAGACCGGTCTCTCCTGCTCTAGCAGTTTTAGTTCCATTCAGCTGGTACACCTTCATCTACTACCATTGATCAAGATGCACCTTCTCCAAGTCATTCACCGTCATCTTTGGCCATCCAATCTCTAAGTTTACATACAGGCGTTGTAGCTAATTCTACTCTCATGAAAGATAATCCCTTTGCTCCTGTTGACAATCCTCCCTTTATAAACGTATTTGCTCTAGAACCTAGTTCTGAAGCAACATCATCCAAGGATCTTAGTTCAGCAGAATCTCCTTATGTCTCTCAAACACTTCATCATCTCGAGAAATAGAGCAAGGATCACCCAATGGATAATTTTTTGGCAATCCCTCTCGGCCGGTATTCACCAAAAAACAACTGGCAACCGATGCCTTATGGTGCTTGTATAACTCTGTACTATCAAAAGTCGACAAAGAACTTACAATTCTGAATTACTAAAATTTCTAGTTTAAAGCCATGCAAGATGAGATTCCGAATTTGATTCGACCTTCAAGTATGGGGAATTTTGTAACCTCAACCAGGACTATGTCATGATTATTGCTCTCAAGTGGATTTACAAAGTTAAACTTGATGAGTACGATGATGTTCTAAAGAACAAGGCTAGGTTAGTGGCCAAGGGATATCGACAAGAGGAGGGCATTGATTTCGAGGAATCATTTGCACCGGTTGCACGTATCGAGGCTATTCGTATCTTCATCGCCAATGCCGCCAGTAAAAACATGACCATCTATCAAATGGATGTAAAGACAGCATTTCTGAATGGCGAATTGAAGGAAGAAGTCTATGTTAGTCAACCAGAGGGTTTCGTTGATCCTGATCATCCGACACATGTTTATCGTCTGAAGAAAGCTTTGTACGGTTTAAAGCAAGCCCCTCGGGCATGGTATGATACCTTGTCACGATTTCTTCTGGACAACAAATTTTCCAAGGGTGTAGTTGATCTGACACTATTCACTCGAAACAGCAATATCAGTATTCTTCTTGTTTAAATATATGTAGATGATATCATTTTTGCCTCGACCGACCCTAAAGCATGTGAAATATTTTCCTATGAGATGAGTTCTAAATTTCAAATGTCAATGATGGGGCAAATGTCTTTTTTCTTAGGCTTACAAGTTTCTCAAAATCCCGGAGGCATTTTCATTAATCAATCAAAATTTGCTCTTGAAATATTAAAGAAATTTGGGATGGATTCATGTGACCCTGTTGATACACCCATGGTGGATCGACTCAAACTGGATGAGGACCCCTTAGGGATTCCAGTTGACCATACTCAATTTCGGAGTAAGGTCGGCTCCCTAATGTATCTCACTGCCAGCAGACCCGACCTTGTATTCGTTGTATGCATGTGTGCTAGGTATCAGGCTTCGCCTACCAAAAAGCACCTTGAAGCACTTAAACGGGTCTTTTGGTATCTTAGCAGAACCATTAATTAGGGTCTTTGGTATCCGAAAGACACCGCTATGGCACTAACGGCCTATGCAGATGCGGACCATGCAGGTTGTCAGGACAAACGAAGAAGTACGTCAGAAGTTGCTTAGTTCCTTGGAGATAAATTAGTCAGCTGGTCATCAAGAACTAGAAGGGCCTGCGATGTCCAAATGTCAGAGGCAAAAATAACATTGCCATGTCTGGATGTGTTCTCAGATACTTGGATGAGGCAACAGCTCACAAACTACGGCTTTGCCTTCAATAAAATTCCCTTGTATTGTGATAATCGCAGTGCCATTGCTCTATGCTGCAATAATGTCCAGCACTTCCGGTCTAAGCACATTGACATACGGCACCATTTTATAAGAGAGCAGGTTGAGAAAGGCGTGATTGAATTGTACTTCGTGTCGACGGATTATCAGCTCGCGGACATATTCACACTAAGGCATTCCAAGAGAGCGGTTAGAATTTTACTCTCGGTTTGGTATGAAGTGTTTTGTCTCCAGAAACTCTTAAACGTCTTAGGAAGGAGACGAGGAGGAAAAGATGGTCTTCCTATATTATGTATATATGTTCATATTCAAACCAAAAAAGAAACTACAACAATATAAAAACCTATAAAAAAACCATAAAAATTTGAAAATAGAAAATACAATAATAGTTTTTCAAGACATGTTTCTGTTATTCGAATTTAAAAAACCATATTATTTTACGGTCTTAGAAATGTCATTCAACAATGACACGGGTCTTTAAATGAAGCTCGAACAAAAGTTCAAACTTTTCAAAACATGTCTTTATGGTTTGCTATTATTTTTGATATGCAACCCGGTTTTCAAAATGAGGAAAACACGTCGCCAAAAGATGGCTGTTCCTTAACACGGGTGATTAAGTTTCTCCCCGGCTTGGATTATTTAATATCGTGCACCTCCGATCTAATGTACGCTTCAGTGCATTATTTCTTGATACAAAAGAGAAGTCTTCTTTCTAACCAAATATGTTTCCGTCTATGATTCTTCAGAAAATTATTTGCGTCTCACTTGGTGGAAAAGTATTGTTTGAAAATTAATCGGGCTTGAATTTCTCAAAATTTGACACTCAATCAACGACTACTTGTAACATTCCATGTTTCGAATCTCAAGAAATGTCTAGCGGATGAAAACTTGGTTATCCCTCTTGAAGAGATCCAAACTTGACGACAAATTGCACTTTATCGAGAACCAGTAGAAAATCCATGGACCGCGAAGTGGAAGCATCTCAAGCAAAGTCGAATTCTATTGTCAAAGTAACGTTGAATTCCCAGACGAGGTCCGAATATACTTGGGAGAGAGAAGATTTCTTCAAAAGAAATTATAATCCAGCATCTTTTCTCTAGTTATAAGAAGGACAAGATTGGAGGAATCGAGCACCGGGACGGCACTCCCTTAAGGAGGGGAGGATGTAACATTCCGTATTTAAGGTCACATCTTACTCCGAGCTTTAATTCTATTTTCATTTTTTAAGCGAGTTATTAATTTTACGTTTACCCGATTTAGTAAGATTTCTCGTTTTAGCTTTGCGTGAGCCGTAATTAGAAATCTATTCCGTCTTGGCATTTAAGTGATTTAATACTCTCATAATATCCCTCGATGATTATAATTTTCCTCATTTTCATTTTCCGTTGTGATTCGCGTTTACGTAAATTCTTGCTAAAACTCGCGTTTTTTTTTTACCTTAAAACCTTACCTTTTTCTTAATTAACCTTACACACTTTTAATTAAAATTATACACATACTAAAAATTAAAAAAAAATATAATTTTACACAAAACAAGGCCCTAGGCCGGTTACCCTTTACCACACTCCACTCCACTTTTCATTTTTCTATAAAACACAATTATCATTCTCCATTTTTCCATACCATGCAAATCTAAAAACCATCCAACTTCAAAATTTCTCTCCCTTTCTTTGCCCCATTGTTGCCGAAATTAGCCTCATCACCACCACCATCATACAAAATTTTCTACTCCTTTTAGGCATCACAACACCATCCTAAGGCCTCTTGCAAAGTTTGGTGCAATTTCTTGAAGATTTGAAGAAGTTAGGGCTAGTTTCTTGGGTTTTCTTGAAGGGTTTTGATTGGGGTTTTGTTGGAAGAGTATTACCATTGTTAGAAGAGGGTTAGAAGCTTGTTAACCTTGTGTTCTTTGGTTCGAATCAGCCCACACAAGAGAAGGGTGTTCTTGTTTTGATTCACTAGCCTTAATCTTTCATTTTGTAAGCCCTAATCTTTCTTTTATTAGTCTTATCTTTTTATTTCTTGTATTCTTTAATTTTAATCCATGAACATGGATGTTTAAGTTCTGAATATATACATGTGATTATGTTCTTGAGAGTGTTTTCTATTAGTAATGGCATTGGGTTAGGTCTTAGATGATTAAAATAATATTTACAAAGGTTATAAGTTGAAATAATGGGACTGTTTTGAAAACAATAGCAAAACGTGTGATTTTCTAAAAATATTTGGCCTGGAGACTATGATTAAATTATATGACTGGAAAGATACATGTCTTAGCTATCATAGGGATAGTGGATGCTCAACCAAACTCTTAGGATGTGTGAGTTATGGCCAAATCAAGAAATAGGTCAAATATGGATCATATGATGGAATAAGTGTTAAAACTCCAAATTTTTTGCCATAAAATATAGAATCTTTTTTATTGGGTTCGTATTAGACATCATACGTGAACCATAGCTTTTGACTCACAATTCATTTGCTATCTTGGGTTTGGATTTATGGGCATTATAGTAAAGGGTAAACTTTTTGCTAACTTTCTCGTCTTTTTGGACAACCAGGGGTAAAATGGTCTTTTCACATAGTTACGAAACTTTGTAAATTATGAGACTTACATTTCTAGAAACTAGACACAAATAGCTTTCCAGGGGTGTAAGCCTCACCCATAGAACATTTGTGAGCTAGGAGATATGAGTCAACGAAGTCAAGTTAAAATCAGAAATCGAGTTTTTACGTCTAGTCCAAAAACTTAAAAACGTATAGTACACCGCAATAAAATAAAAGTTAGAAGCCGAAACTTGGTAGATGTTCATTTGCCTATAAGACCAGGTCATAAGTCAATTTGGGATTTAATAAGGGACTTGGGGAAGTCCTAGTGAAATGTCGTGCTTATCTTGAAACACTCTCTATGAATCACTGCTTAACTTTATACGCTATTGTTTTTTCTACGTACAATGCGTCAGTATATTAGGAGGTGCTAGGTGGACTTCCTGCTAAATCAAGACTCATAATTACTTTGATCTAATTGTTCTTACGGTGTGTTCATAAGCCTCGCATTACAAACTTTAAACTGTATTTATTTAAATACCCCGCGAGGGAGATACCATGTTGTTTTATAAATGAGCACAGAAAACTTTATGGGTTTGCTGGACCCGGAATATGAGATAATTGCATAACGTTAGCTATGCCAAAATACCCACATCTTGAGACTGTTATTACCTATAATGGGTAAGCGATAGTACAAGTAATTGATCTATTGTTTGACAGCCCTGACCGGAGAGGTATGAAATGAATCCTTTCGAGCAACCCAGTACCGGGCCAATTTGTATTTAGAAGTAGGTTTAAGGCAATTATACCGAGTTTATGGTGGCAACATGAATTTACATACAAGATATGCGTTAACGTCAAGGCTTCGGTGTCATAAGCTTATTGCATAGGAAACTTGATTAATGGCTTGTCCGTACAACAAGTCACACGATGAACAAAAACTTGTGTTCTCTTTTATCTCTTACAAACTCTATGGATTCACTCAATATTATTATTGACTTTTTAAGCATGTTTATCTCAGGTAATCAAGGGTGATGGATGCTGTGTACGAGGAGTCTGCGCTAAAGTTTTAAAGAACTTCTATTTTGTTCCATTTTATAAAACTAATCATCCATGATTTGGAAAAACTTATGTTATGAAAGTGGGGTAATACGATCCTGTGGGGAGTTTGTTAATTACTATGTTATTTCTATTAAATGGAAAATGTTTTAAAGCCTTCTTTTCGGTCGTTTTTATATCCTTTACTGCAATTGTACTATAAATTAACACCCAATGTTGTATATTCCGCTGCGTGAAAGTTGGGGGTGTTAAAGATTGTATCAAGAGCTATTGGTTATAGAGAACTAGGTCAAAAAAATTTTTTACCTAAACTTATTTCCCTTTTATGTGCGCTAAGACTCCTCGAAGCCCTTGTGTTATTCACGATCATAGTTTTTCCATTTGAGTATTTATGCACATTTTGGGTGCATTACTATTGTATTATTCATATAATAAAATCTTTTATATGTAATTGATATGTATATATAGATATCATATATCGATTGTTATGCTTATCGCGAAGATCAAGGGAATTGTTTATGTAAAATTTCAAAAATGAAATTTCCGATATGTAACAATATTATCTGTGCATATTCATATTAATTATCGATCATCATGCTTACCTTCTGTGCGTCGTCAATGAATTCGATTCTCATATAATTATTATTCCATATAGGTAATCCTTAATTATTTTAGGCAAATTGCAGATCTCATGGGCCAACCTACCCCCAATACATACGAGGTTCGCGTTAGTGCGGAGGCAGCACCAGACAAACATTGATCGGTTGGGTTGAAGAGATAGACCAGGAAATGGTGGAGAGAGAGGAGATCGGAATCAAGATCCGGAAATGGAAGAAGAAGAGGAATAGATGAATGCTAATGAAGAATGGGACGGCCCAGAGTGGATACTTCCTTATCAGGGGGTGTTAAAGATTGCTTGGTGGGGCGCCAGCTGCTCGAGAATGTACCTTTTCGGGATTCATGAAATGCAACCCTACGGTCTTCCATGGACACGAGGGAGCTGTTGAGCTAAGTAGGTGGTTCGAGAAAACGGAAATGGTTTTTGGGATAAGTGAATGTGCCGAAGCGAGAAAGGTCAAATTTGCTGCTGCCACACTTCAAGGGCGTGCCTTGACGTGGTGGAATTCCCAGGTTGCAACGATGGGATTAGAAGCTGCAAATCAGATCGGTTGGACTGAAATGAGAAGGTTAATGACAGAGGAATTTTGCCCCATTGAGGAAGTGCAGCGAATGGAGCACGAACTGTGGAATTTGAAGGTTAAGGAGTTTGACATAACTGCTTATACTAAGCGCTTTCATGAGCTGGTTCAACTATGTCCGGAAATGGTCCCGAGTGAACGCAAGAAAATCGAAGCTTATATCCGGGGATTAACTGACAACATAAAGGGTACAGTTATTAGATCCAAACCCACTAGCCTGAATGAAGCTGTGCGTATGGCACATGCCTTGATGGAACAAAAGGCTCAAGCTCGAATAGAAAGGATTGCCGAGGGCAATAAAAGGAAATGGGAAAGCTCACAAGGTGGTAACAACGGTAACAACAGAAACAACAATAGGGACAACACCCGCCATAACCAGCAGAACAATCAAAGGCAGGGTAATGCGCGAGCAATGACCACCGCCCCTGCTGAGCAAGGTGGGTATGCTGGAAACAAACCGCTCTGTAATCGTTGTGGAAAGCATCACTTTGGGTATTGCAAGGTAGTATGTAGCAATTGTGGAAAGCCAGGCCACATGGCAAGAGATTGTAAGGGCAAGGCTATAGCTACGGGTGCTAATGCGAGACCAACCGTGACGTGTTATGATTGTGGAGAAAAGGGACACACAAGGAACTATTGTCCGAAGAAAAGGGATCCACAAGGTGAGGAAGCTCGAGGTCGGGCTTACGTGATTAGAGATGCTGAGAAACAGCAAGGACCTAATGTGGTTACGGGTACGTTTCTACTCAACAATCGTTATGCAACTGTATTATTTGACTCAGGATCTGACAAAAGCTTCGTGAACACTAGTTTTAGTCATTTGATAGGGAATTAATCCAGTTAGACTAGACACTAGCTATGAAGTGGAATTGGCCGATGGAAGGGTCGCTAGTACTAATACTATCCTAAGAGGGTGTACCCTGAACTTATTAAACCACTTATTTAAAATTGACCTCATGCCTATTGAGCTGGGAACTTTTGACGTAGTTATTGGGATGGATTGGTTAGTTGATCAAGATGTCGTTATTGTATGTGGTAAGAAAGTAGTGCATATACCCATCAAAAACAAGACGCTGATAGTTGAGGGCGACCGTAGTACGTCCCGATTGAAGATAATATCTGCATTAAGGGCCAGTAATACATCAGAAAAGGACATCAAATTATTCGTGGCACATGTAACCGAAGAAGGGAAACCAAAGGAGAAATGTTTGGAACGATGTTAACGGTGATTCGGAGATTTCCCGAGGTGTTTCCTAATCGACTTACCGGGAATCCTCCCTCTCGGCAAGTGGAATTTAAAATTGAACTTGTACCGGGTGCTGCACCTGTTGCACGAGCCCCGTATCGATTGGCACCATCCGAGCTAAAGGAGTTGGCAGACCAGTTACAAGAGTTATCAGAAAAAGGGTTTATTCGTCCGAGCTCGTCACCATGGGGAGCTCTAGTATTATTCGTTAAGAAGAAGGACGGATCATTCCGTATGTGCATCGATTATCGTGAGCTATAATTAAAGTTGACAGTCAAGAATCGGTATCACTCTTACGAGGATTTGACGACCTGTTCGATCAACTTCAAGGTTCCAGCGTGTACTCGAAGATCGATCTGCGGTCTGGTTATCACCAACTCCGAATTAGAGAAGAAGACATTCCTATTACTGCTTTTCGGACTAGGTACGGTCACTATGAATTTCAAGTAATGCCGTTCGGTCTAACCAATGCTCCTGCGGTATTCATGGATCTAATGAATCGAGTATTGCTAAGCCATACTTGATAAATTTATGATCAGTATTCATTGAATGACATACTTATCTACTTCAATGAATAAAGAGAGCACGAAACACTTTGAGATCATTTTAGGAGTTTCTCAAGAAATAGCAATTGAATGCCAAATTCTCGAAGTGCGATTTTCGGCAGAGTCGGTGCAAATTTCTCTGTCACGTGCATCAACAATTAAGGTGTTCACGTAGATCCTGCGAAGGTTGAGGCTCATCCGAAAATTGGTCTGCCACCGACAACACCGAAAGAAGTAGCAATTTTTTGAGGTTTAGCCGGATATTACCGAAGATTCATCGAAGGGTTTTCGTTAATTTTCCAGCTCTAACTAAATTGACCGAGAAGAACAAAAAGTATGTACGGGGTACTGGAAGAAGATGTGGCATTCCAACTTTGATGCTGAAGTTATTTTTCGTCACTATCCTAGCGTGCCTGAGGGATCTAAAAACCTTCGTTGTATATGCGATGGTCGCACAAAGTTTTGGAGATGTTCTGATGCAGAGGATAAGGTGTTAGCATTGGATCTCGACAAACTGAAGAAACATGAGGAATATCTACACTCGACCCATGATTTAGAACTGGGGCTGTAGTGTTTTGCACTTTGGACCTCTGGAGAACCATTATTTGTTTGGTTTACTAAGTGTACTGTGTACATAGATCATAAGAGTGTACAGGTATATCCTGGTTCACAAATAGAACTCAACATGAGACAGCGCGATGGATTGACTTTTGAGTGATATGATTGCGAAATTCGTTACCATCTAGTAAGCCGACGCCCTGAGTCGAAAGGACAGAGAACCAATAAGGGTTAGATCTTTGGTAATGACGGTACACACCAATTTACCTGAGAGAATACTCAATGCTCAGACTGATGCAATGAAAGAGGAAAACGTAAAAGCTGAAAATCTTGGAAGGTGATTATTCCTATTATTGGAGGACCGTTCTGATGAAAACATGCTTTGAAGGGCGAATTTGGTTACCGTTGTTTGGAGGATTACGGGATTTGATCATGCATGAATCGCACAAATCTAAATATTCCATTCATAAGGGTCGACAAGATGTATAAAGATTAACGAAGCTACTGGTGGCCGTAACATGAAGCCGAGATCGCCACCTATGTCAGTAAATGTCTGACTTGTGCCAAGGTAAAGCTGACACCAAAAAGCCATCCGGTCTACTTCAAACACCTGAAATCCCAGAGTGGAGTGGGAGAAAATAACCATGGATTTCGTCTCAGGACTTCCAAGAACGCCAAGTGGTTATGACTCCATTTGGGTTATTGTTGACCGATTAACCAAATCTGCTCATTTCTTACCAATGAAGAAGACTGACAGCATAGAGAAACTCGCCCAATTATACTTAAAAGAAATTATATGTAAGCATGGCGTGCCTACATCATTTGCTCGGATTAGAGACAGTTTGTTTATCATCAAGATTTTGGAATTCACTGAAAGACAGCGATTGGGAACCCAACTGGATATGTGCACTGCTTATCACCCTGGAGATGATGGTCAAAGCAAGAGAACTATTCAGACGCTGGAGGACATGTTGCGAGCATGCGTAATTGATTTTGGTAGTAGTTGGGATCGACATTTGCCATTAGTCGAATTCTCCTACAATAACAGTTATCATGCGAGCATTAAGGCTGCACCATTTGAAGCTTTATATGGGCGAAAATGTAGATCGCCAGTTTGCTGGAGTGAGGTTGGAGATAGCCAACTCACATGTCCAGAAATGATACAGGAGACAACTGAGAAGATTGTGCAGATTAAAAAATCGGTGTGTCTGACTGCTCGATGCCCGTCAGAAAAGTTAGAGTTCAAACAATTAATGGGAAGAAATACATCTTAGTCATTGTTGATGATTATTCGAGGTTTACTTGGGTTAAGTTTTTGAGGTCGAAAGATGAGACCCCAGAGGTTGTCATCAAATTTTTGAAGCAAATACAAGTTGGTCTCAACAAAATTGTTAGAAACATCCATACCGATAATGGCACATAATTTGTCAATAAAGATTTGACTGATTATTATGAACGTGTCGGCATCTTTCACCAAAAGACAGTTTCGAGGACTCCACAGCATAACGGCGTTGTCGAAAGACATAACCGTACTCTTGTTGAGGCTGCTAGGACAATGCTGGTATTTTCCAAGGCCCCGATGTTTCTATGGGCAGAAGCTGTGGCTACTGCGTGTTACACCCAAAACCGATCCCTTATTCACACTCGTTACTGTAAAACCCCATATGAGCTGGTGCATGACAGGAAGCCTGATCTTACCTTTTTAGAGTCTTTGGTGCTCTTTGTTACCCTATAAATGACAGCGAAGATCTTGGAAAATTACAACCAACAGCTGATATTAGAATATTCGTTGGTTATGCACCTAGCAGGAAAGGGTATAGAATCTACAACAAAAGAACCTAACGTATTATGGAAACTATTCATGTGCAATTCGATGAGCTGACTGAGTAGATGGATCCTGTGCAACTCAGTACAGGACCGGTTCCTACTTTTCTGACGCATGGATAAATAAGTTCAGGGCTCGTACCAAATTCGGTTCCTGCAGCACCTTATGTACCCCCCACAAATAAAGAACTGGAGATTTTATTCCAACCAATGTTTGATGAATACATGGAACCTCCTCGTGTTGAAAGACCGGTTTCTCCTGCTCCAGCAATTCAAGTTCCATTCAATTCAGCTGATACACCTTCATCTACAACCATTGATCAAGATGCACCTTCTCCAAGTCATTCACAGTCATCTTCGGCATTACAATCTCTAAGTTTACATCAAGGCATTGCAGCTGAATCTAGTCCCATAGAAGACAATCCTTTTGCTCCTGTTGTCAATAATCTCTTCATAAATGTATTTGCTCCGAAACCTAGTTCTGAAGCATCATCATTCGGGGATCTTAGTTCAGCAGAATCTCCTTATGTCTCTCAAACACTTCATCATCTCGGGAAATGGAGCAAGGATCACCCGATGGATAATATTATTAGCAATCCCTCTCGGCCGGTATCCACCAAAAAACAACTGGCAACCGATGCCTTATGGTGCTTGTATAACTCTGTACTGTCAAAAGTCGAACCAAAGAACTTCAAATCTGCAAAGACTGAAGATTGCTAGTTTCAAGCTATGCAAGATGAGATTCACGAATTTGATCGACTTCAAGTATGGGAATTAGTACCTCAACTAGACTGTGTCATGATCATTGCTCTCAAGTGGATTTACAAAGTTAAACTTGATGAGTACGGTGATGTTCTGAAGAACAAGGCTAGGTTGGTAGCCAAGGGATATATACAAGAGGAGGGTATTGATTTTGAGGAATCATTTGCACCTGTTGCGCGTATCAAGGCTATTCGCATCTTCATCGCCAATGCAGCCAGTAAAAACATGACCATCTATCAAATGGATGTCAAGACAGCATTACTTAATGGCGAATTGAAGGAAGAAGTCTATGTTAGTCAACCAGAGGGTTTTGTTGATCCAGACCATCCGACACATGTTTATCGTCTGAAGAAGGCTTTGTACCGTTTAAAGCAAGCTCCTCGGGCGTGGTATGATACTTTGTCACGATTTCTTCTGGACAACAAATTTTCTAAGGGTGCAGTAGATCCGACATTATTTACTCAGAAAACAGGCAAACATATTCTTCTTGTTCAAATATATGTATATGATATCATTTTTGCCTCAACCGACCCTAAAGCGTGTGGCATATTTTCCAATGAGATGAGTTCTAAATTTTAAATGTCAATGATGGGACAAATGTCTTTTTTCTTAGGTTTATAAGTTTCTCAAAATCCCGGAGGCATTTTTATTAATCAATCAAAATTTGCTCTTGAAATTTTAAAGAAATTTAGGATGGATTCGTGTGAACCTGTTGATACACCCATGGTGGATCGACTTAAACTGGATGAGGACCCCTCAGGGACTCCAGTTGACCAGACTCAATTTCGTAGTATGGTCGGCTCCCTAATGTATCTCACTGCTAGCAGACCCGACCTTGTATTCGCTGTATGCATGTGCGCTAGGTATCAGGCTTCGCCTACCAAAAATTACCTTGAAGCACTTAAACGGGTCTTTCGGTATCTCAAAGGAACCATTAATTGGGGTCTTTGGTATCCGAAAGATACAGCTATGGCACTAACGGCCTATGCAGATGCAGATCATGCAGGTTTTCAGGACACACGAAGAAATACGTCAGGAAGTGCTTAGTTCCTTGGAGATAAATTAGTCAGCCAGTCATCAAAGAAACAGAAGAGCACTGCGATCTCAACTACAGAGGCAGAATACATTGCCATGTCTGGATGATGTGCTCAGATACTTTGGATGAGATCACAGCTCATAGACTACGGCTTTGCCTTCAATAAAATTCCCTTGTATTGTAACAATCGCAGTGCCATTGCTCTCTACTGCAATAATGTCCAGCACTCCCGGTCTAAGCACATTGACATACGACACCATTTCATAAGAGAGCAGGTTGAGAAAGACATGGTTTAATTGTACTTCATGTCGACGGTTTATCAGCTCGTGGACATATTCACAAAAGCATTACCAAGAGAGCGGTTTGAATTTCTACTCTCGCGTCTTGGTATGAAGAGTATGTCTCCGGAAACTCTTAAACGTCTTTAGGAAGGAGAAGAGGAGTAAAAGATGGTCTTCCTATATCCTATGTAAATATGTACATATTCCAAAACCAAAAAGAAAATACAAAAATATAAAACCTATAAAAACCATAAAAAACAGAAAATAGAAAATACCAAAAATAGTTTTTCAAGACATGTCTTCCGTTTATCGATAACATTTACGGTCCTAGAAATGTCATTCAATAATGACACGGGTCTTTAAATGAAGCTCGAACGGAAGTTCAAACTTTTCAAAACATGTCTTTATGGCTTGCGGTTATTTCAGACTGCAACCCGTTTTTCAATTTGAGGAAAGCGTGTCGCCAAAAAGACAGTTGTTCCTAACAACGGGTGATTAAGTTCTCCCGGGCATGGATTACTTTACATCCATGCAACCTCGATCTAATGTACGCGTCAGTGCATTATTTCTTGATTCAGAAGAGAAGTCTTCTGTCTATCCATATAATTTTCCGTCTATGATTCTTCAGAAAATTATTTGGTTTTTCACATGGTGGTTTAATGTTGTTGGAAAATCACTCGGACTTGTGTTTTCATAAATTTGATACTCAATCAACGACTACAGCTCTTTTAATAGAAAACGGGTCATTGATTGAGGGAGAGAGTATTTTTCAAAATTAATTGAGAAAAGATTTGTATCTAATGGGGTTACATTTTAAGGGGGAGTTAAACTTGTGTTAACTCAAAAAGGCTAAATTTGTCAATTATATGCAAGTATAGGGTCTTATGTGCTATTTGCTATTTGTTTCCTAAACTCATAAAATATAAAGGACCATTTATGCCATTTATGCATCTTAGATAATCCTTTAGTAATACTTATATCTTAAATGGAAATGAAATAAGAAAAGGAGGGACCAAAACTGCCAAATTCTGAAAGTTTAACCTAGGTATAAATGGTCCTCTGCGTTTTGACTTGGTCAAAACTCCAAAAAACTAGTCAAACGCATTTCATCTTTTTCTCTCAACCCAAAATGTAACTCATATTGCGATTTGCTTGATTCGTGGCCCTCTATGCGATTTCTTACTTAGGTAATGCTTGGTTAATGTTCTTAATCATCTATCATTGCTTTATCCATAATTTCATGGCCCTAATCACATTAAATCTTATATTTTGAAGGTTTTCGTGCATAATCTTCATCTAAATCTAGGTTAGTGTTTACAATTGAGTTTTGTTTGCTGGGTTAGCATTAGATTACATATATGATGCCTCATTGATGTCCTATTTTGTTTCCCCTATCTCTCGTTTATGGCCTTATTGATTTTTGTGTGGTTAGTTGAATTTCACTAGTCAACCGACCTTGATTATTGTTGCCATTGCTTGCAAGATAAATGAGAATAGTGCTCAGATGTTATTCAGTTGCCCAATCGTTCTTAGGTTTTGATTTAGTAAATATTGGTGAACTGCGTTTTGATATGATGTTCTTGATTGCGTTTTGTTAGAACAGACTTGATTGCGTTTTGTTATAATGTTCTTGGTTGCGGTTTGTTGGAATGTTCTTGATTGCGTTTTAACAGTCTTGGTTGCGATTTGCCTATTATATTATTAGCTGCGTTTTGTTGTTGATTCCTAACTGCGTTTTGTCCTTGATAATCCCATCGCGTTTTGATTAATAAATATTAATCAGGGTCAAAATGCAGTCATTGCGTTTTGTATATGAAGACCGTTAAAATATTATAATATTAAAACCCTCATTTTGAAATTTTTTAAAATGATTGCGTTTTGTATATTTTGAATATAATATTCCTTACGTTTTGTCGGATTGCGTTTTGCCTGTTGCGATTTGTCTCTTGCGTTTTGAATGGACAGCGTTTTGATTACTTTTGCGATTTGTCTCTTGATGTCTGCGACTTGTGTGTGATTGCGTTTTGCTGACTAACTGCGTTTTGTATCTTGCGTTTTGTTATATGCGTTTTGTCTTATTGCTTTTTGCCTCTGCGTTTTGTCTAGTATTGCTTGACAATTGCGATTTGGTAATTGTGGTTTGGTCATTGCGTTTGGTCTTCTCTTCCATGAGTTAACTTCCGTTGACTCAAGAGTTGACCAAATCTATTGATCACCACTTTAATATGATCTCAGTGTCCTTTTCCAGGATTTAGCCCATAACTGATTAACTCCTGAGCACTTGCTCACATCTAACATCTTCGTTCTGTATGTATGCCTTTCGATGGATGTGATTGTGCAGATACAATGGCTGATGTTAATGTTAATGCTCCTGCTGAACAAGCACCTGCTATGGCACCACCCATTCGTACTGATGATCAGATCCTGCCTCACAGGAGATGGTGCCTGTAGGAAAAAGCAACTGCTATTTGGATGTTGAAAAGTCACAAAACAATCCAATCTACAAGATTACGGTGGACATTCTGAAGCACGCCAACTTCTTCAGAGCTTTCATTGCTTCCTCGACAATTCCATCAATCTATATTCAATAGTTTTGGGATACTATTCGATATGACAAAACCACCGGGAGTTATAGCTGTCAACTAGATGAGCTATGGCTCGATCTCACCAAAGACACACTCAGAGACGATGTTAAGATCGTTTATAGCTCAAGATTGATTAGATCTTATATATCTAGGATGAACAATAACAATGATTGATAACACGCAGCGGAATAATAAAGAACACAATCAAAGTTATCACAAGGTTTTCTTTATTGAACGTTTCCCTATTACCCCAACTATAATTTGGGGCTACACCAACTAACTATGGTGTACTATTCGACTCTCATCAGTCGACTTGCTATCTAACTATCTAGACTCTCATTGGGAGAGCTCTAGTTTTCTATGGATCTATTCTCTAAACCAGACGCCTACCCTCATATATAATAGAGGGAGGTTACAAGAAAACCCTAGCTTACATAGGAAGCTAACTTAATATTTTACATTAAGTCCTTGTTGTTTCATCTTTCTTTAATCTTGCATATTTAGTTTTGTAATCATCAAATCTCAGATCCCAACAATCTTCCCCTATTTGATATTACAAAACAATCTCCATGTATGAAACAATCTTCAATGCTTCCCCTTGACTTAAGATCTTCTTGAACATGCCACCATACATAATAAGCTGCAAATCATATCTATGTAGTCTTCTTCCCTTTTTTGTAATCATCTAATAAGGGTCTTCTGTAGAAATGCAACTTAGATCATAACAGCTACAAATTATACCACAACTTCTAATTCAGCCTTCCAATACTTAAATTGCCCACCATTACGCACAATAAGAAAAATGAATCTGAGTAGTAGAAATATAAACTAGCAGTAGTAATAATGATCAGCAGTAGTAACAAAACACTTCCCCTCAAGTGGTGCATGTAAATGGTTAAACATTTAATCAATAAGCTTCCCCTGAAACCCATATGTTTACCATCTCTTGAATCTCAAACTCTGTAGGCTCTATGTAGTGATCACTGATGAAGAAAACTGAGTATAACGAATTTGATGAAGAAGTAGAATCTCCTAAACTTGTGTCTTATATCTTGTACTATCCACGTGACGTCAAACTTATACCAAGACCAAAATATAAGTAGATCGCAACCTCTTGACAAAATCCTCATCTTCTATGAGACACATACTAAGTGATAGCAAATGTGAGCATTAAGCACCATAAGAAAAATCACACACCTTTGCTAGATTCGTCAAGTCTTCGTCACATCGTTTATAAGCAGAACAAGTTATCACCTGCTAAAAGGTATGATAAGAACACGCACCTGTGAAACTCAACTACAACATCAAATAAGCAATATTTAATTGTCTTCGTAATCACCTCTTCAATAAATCTCCAAACCGAGCCATAAATCAATAAGAATAAACTATTTGAAAAATAGTTTTGTCCGAGATCCAAATCCATTCAAAAACCAAGTACTGTCCGATATCGAGTACAACTAGCAGTATTAACTGCCTATCGAATAACACTGGCAGTACAAACTTCTTTTCGGATACAACTAACAGTACAAACTTCGAACAAAGCTACCAGTTTAAATGTTATCGAGCAGCACCAATGTTCTATTCCAACAACCAGTAGTAACAAGTACTCGAACAGTACTAATAACTTTGAGCCACAAAAACACACGAACAGCACTTGTTGGACGAACATTACTAATACACCCTTTTTAAGCGATAATATACTAACATCACATGTATATCCCCACGTGAACAGTACTTATAGCAGTAGAAGCATGTGATGGGAGTACTAATACCTTTTGCTCGAACACTTTTTATGATAGCAGAAACATTCCATTGGCAAATACTATGTATGGCCCCCGCAGCTGCTACCTTTCACACGTAAACAGCCTGTATGCTTACACAACCACGTTCATCTAACTTTCTCCTTCATTCATACAAGAACCATAACAGCAGAAACATACTCCTGTTATATCCCTATTCACCATATACAAAAACACCAGCAGATAACACCAAGACAGTATTATCGATTAAGAATCAGTAGATCCAGCGTGTACGCGATCTTTTGCATCATTGATGTTATCTTGTAAAACCCTAAATAATTAGGGTTCTTGGCTGTCACCATCTTCAAACACAATCGAATTGATCATCCTTAAAAGAATAGATCCTTATATCCAATGAATAAGGACACGAGCAAGTAATACCAAGATTGATTACACCATGATCCCTGTAACGTGAACCATTTACATGAAAGTTTAAACCATGGAATGAAGAAAAGAAAACATTCTTTATGCATTAACTGAATTAGGGTTTAGTATAAACCCTAACTGAACCAATTTTGAATCAAAAGAAAAATCAAATTTGATTACTTGTTTTCTTTCTTAAATTCAATTGTAGAAACCTTGTAACATCCTAGATCGAGAGCTACGAGGCTCTGATACCAATTGTTAATAACGTTTATAGCTCAAGATTGATTAGATCTTATATATCTAGGATGAACAATAACAATGTTTGATAACACGCAACGGAATAATAAAGAACACAATCAAAGTTATCACAAGGTTTTCTTTATTGAATATTTCCCTATTACCCCAACTATAATTTGGGGCTACACCAACTAACTATGGTGTACTATTCAACTCTCATCAGACGACTTGCTATCTAACTATCTAGACTCTCATTAGGAGAGCTCTAGTTTTCTATGGATCTATTCTCTAAACCAGACGCCTACCCTCTTTATATAATAGAGGGAGGTTACAAGAAAACCCTAGCTTACATAGGAAGCTAACTTAATATTTTACATTAAGTCCTTGTTGTTTCATATTTCTTCAATCTTGCATATTTAGTTTTGTAATCATTAAATCTCAGATCCCAACAGACGCCCTTCAGATCACACCAGTCGACAACAACAATGCATTTTCTTCCCCACCAACTCATGATGTTCTTATCAAATTTGTCAACGATCTGGGCTACCCGAGAGCTGTCAGAACCTTATCTGATGTCGTGACTAATGACATGTTTCAGCTGTAGAGAGCACTCACAACAATCATTAATTTGTGTCTTACGGGAAAGACTTCAGGGTTTAAGAGACCAAGGGCTCTGGTGTTACAAATTCTTTGGGGCGTCGTCAATCAAGCCCATATTGATTATGCAGAAAGGATGTGGGAAGAGTTCGCCCAATCCATCCATACTTTCATTGAAGACACAATGAATCTGGCACGACATACTCAGGGAAGGAAGAAAGCTAACCTTATTGTGATCCCAAGTGTTAGGTTCACCAAGCTAATCATCCATCACTTATAAAGCAAGCACAAGTTCCACCCGAGACCAGGTTCTCCACTTCATTTGCCTAATGAAGAGTCTGTTCTTGGATATCTTAAGTTTAGTGCAAAGGGAACTAAACGGGAAGTCTTTGGGATGCCTATTCCGAATAATCTTATCACCGCTGACATTCAAGGAGAACAATACTACAATGTGTATCTGGAGAAAGTAGCTAAGCATCAAAGATATCTTGTCGGTGAAGAAGTTAGTAATCATGACTCTCCTGCACCTAAACCTGCTAAGGCCACCAAACCCAAAGCAACCAAGCAATCTAAGCCTTTAGCACCCAAAGCAACACCAATCACAAAACCTGCAGCCGCTGAGGCTCCCAAGCCCACTGCTTCTCAACCACATAAACCAACACCTGCAACAACTGAACCCACAAAGAAAGACCAAAGTAAAAAGCATAAACTGGTCAAGGAGTCTTCTGAGGCACCATCTCCAGCCAAACGACCTAAAGATGGTAAGGTGATAAAGAAGCGAACGTAAAAGAGCTCTCTTTAGTTGGTAGATCAGTTCGTAGATGAAGGTGTTTCAGTGAATGAACCCTGGTTTGGTGATGAAGAGGCTGATATGCAAAAGGTAGTGGAAGAAAGTTTAAAGGATGTTCACGCTGCACATCAGGGTCCACTTCCACCGATGGTGATCAGAGAACCTGAATCTGGAAAAATTCAACCGCTCCCGGAGGTACAGGGAAAGGGGAAAGAGAAAGTCGGTGAAGAACAAGCTGCTCAAGTTCTACTAAACCTTCAGACTCCAAAGAAAAAGAGCCCTGCTGATCAGTTTATCTTTCAGAGGTGCACTCCCACACCAACTGAACCCTCGGGTCATGAAGAATCTTCTTCATTGTATGCTGAACTTGGACTGACTGACAACGAGACGGAATCTGATGATGATGTATCTCTTGAGATTAATCCTGAAGCTCAAGATGAAGGCCAGGCTAGACCAAACCCTGGTAAACAAGTCGAAGGCCAGGCTGGATCAAACCCTGGTGATGATGCAGAGTCTCAACCTCAATCAAGTCATGTTGTTCATGCTGGACCAAACCTTGAACACATGGACTTTGAGGCCATTAATGCTTTAACCCAACAAAACCCTAAGCAAATAGATGAAGGGTTCATTGCAATTGTCTACCCTAAGGTTTAAGAGAATCTTAAGCTAACGGTTGAAGAACAGGTGGTTCTTGAGGAACCTGCTAGCTCTACAGGGACCTTATCTTCTCTATAACACCTTGCTAAAGACTTTAGCTTTGGCGATCAATTCTTCAATGATAAACCTTCTGAGGTAGAAAATGAGAAGACAATTGCAGAAACCGAAGTTGAATCGATGGTGTCTGTCACAATCCATCAAGACACGTCTGTAATCCCTCCTATGACATCACCGGTGATTGATCTCATTTCTAGACCTGATTCTCCTAATGAACATCGGCCACTACCAACAATCGCAACCGCAACAGCAACAACAACAACGTCAATAACAACTCTTCCTTTACCACCTCAACCACAACAAAGCACCACAGATTCCATCTTGATAAAGCGCATCGGTGAGCTTGAACAACATATGGCGGATCTGATACAAGACAGCTTAGCCCTGGAGGAAAGGATGGACAAACATGGGTCCAGATTGTACAAATTAGAGAATCTTGACATTCCCCATCAGGTGAGCAAAGCAGTGGATGAAATTGTCACGGATGCTGTTGATTGGGCTATTCAAGCTCTACTCCAGGATCGCTTCAGAGATTTGCCAGAAGCTGACATGAAAGAGATTCTTCACCACCGCATGTGGGAAACCAACTCTTACAAAGCTCATAAAGATCACAAGAAGATGTACGAAGCTCTGGAGAAGTCAATGGACCGTGATCACTCTGACCAGCTCCTAACTGATTTGGTTGAAGCACGAAGAAAGAAGAAAAAGAGACATGATTCACCAAAAACACCACCTGGATCTCCACCTCATCAGTCACCCCCTCCTCTACCACCTGCAGGTCCATATAGAACTTTAGGAGCTTTTGGAACTTCTAGATCGTCTTAATTGCCACCTCCTCCTCCACCTCCATCCACCAACCAAAGTGATCAGTCAAAAAGCACAGCTGCCCCAAGCTCTTCAAAGACAGCGGCTTCAGCTTAAGTCGTCTGTCTCATCAATTCCTGAAGATCTACATATAGATGTTGATTCGGTGCCCTACGAATAGGTACATTCGTCTGATGATGAAGACATCGGGAATGATTACATTCCTAAGGTGAATTTGAAGAAAGATTGGTGGAAGTCACTTCCTGAGGAAGACATACCTGCTACACCAGAACCTGCCTGGTCTATTCCATCATCTGACCTGTCTATCCCAATAAACAACTGGGCATCTTCTCTTGCATCCACCTATGCACCTCCACCAGAGAACTCGTTACTTGCTCAGACTGGTGACATGGCAATCTTTATGGACTGGTTTTGTAAAAAGAAAGGGATCACGGAACTTACACAAAAAGACCTGGAAGGCCCTACATTTGAAATCGTCAAAGTCTTCCTTCCTAATGTGATTCATCTCCAGTACCAAATGGAAGAATGCCATAAACTACTCACTGACAAAGTGGACGATGCAATCATCAGGTATAATGTCAGCAAACCACTACCACTGGGTGGTCAGCCAGGGCAAGTCACAATTCAAGCTGACTTCTTCTTTAACAAAGATTTGGAGTATCTAAGATATGGTAGCAAGGGTGGCAGACTTGCGTTGTCAATCTCAAAGATGAAAGCGGCGTGTTATCCTGATGTTGGTTTAGAGCAAATGGTACCCGATCAGATGTGGATTGAAGAAGAATGCAAGTATGACATTGCTGCTATGTATGGTATTTCTCACTGGTGGTTCCAAAGACAATGATTCCACATTGACAGACACACATCTGAGGGTGACGGCGGAGCTGTACGGACTCATATGCGCATTTTAAGTGTTGTCGGAATTGAAGTTTTCTCCTTATATGGGTACGATTACATGAAGACGGCCGTCCTTTGTAGAGCTGATCTTAACAAATATATTATTGCGGAAAGGGACTTTAAATATCTGTACCCGAGTGACTTTGAAGATCTGTACTTATTGAATCTTCAAGGTCATCTGAACCATCTTCCACCCCAAAATAAGAAGATTATCTCTACTGCAGTCAACTTATGGATCAGAAACTTGGTTATCAAACAACGGGTAGAAGACTTCTAACTGGGGATTGAGATCTACCAGACTCAGCTAAACCTCACCAAACCTCGATGGGATGCAACTGGTTTTAAGTTCAAACACGACTTCACCATAATTGACTCTCCAAGAGCCGTCACATTTAGGGATAAATATGGGGTTCAGATGATCATGCGGTTCAATGAGATCCACAAGTTCAGTGACGGCACTCTGCAACAGATTGATGAGGCATTGGACTACCGGGTCAAGGAATTCAAGGTCAACAGGATGAATCCGGGTTTGAACACACGATTTTGGACAAGGAAAGATGTCGACAGAAGCAAGGAGTTCATGTTTGCCATTCAAAAATGGCTTAAGACAAGGAGGATCTTCTGTAACCTGGAAAGCTTTGTTGGTGGACGAATAAGAGAAGGAGACTACAGACTTCCGCAGAGAACCGAATGATCACATCATCTCTGCAATCAAGGTCCATCTCTTGTGGGGTATCCTTATATATGTTGTTGTAATATGTACATTATAGAGTAGTGATTAAGATGTGTTTTATGTCAGTATATTCGGTTTTTTTTAGTTTGTGTCAAATTTTGTAACCATTAGAACAAACTCATCATAACTGACACGAACTATGTTCCTCCATAATTGAGGGGGAGCATGAATATGTTCTATTGTAGGCTTGTATAAATCAGACACATTTTAACATATTTAAATCAATTGAGATCCTAAATCTCAAAGGGTTTGAAATTTTTTATCGGGGAGAGAATGTGATTTTAATATGAAAATCTGATAAAAATGTGATCTTTTGGACGCAAGTGTATGCTCTCCCATATGTGCTAAACTCTTTCGAATATCGATGCACATATTGAGGGGGGGCGAATGGTGTATGATGGCAATTGTGGAAATACCAAAGACCGACCCTGTAATTATTCTATCAGAGTTATAAGGATGGTAACGTTAGGTAATCGTTCCCACGATCCCACCAGAGCCGGAGGGATCTACCCAGGGACAATTCACTAGTTAGTGTAGAAGTCCTTAGGTATGATTAAAAATGAGTAATGTGAGAATAAGGGAATAATGCGGACTGAGATGGAGCTAGTACTGGAACATACCCAACAAGGTGCTAGTAATGAAGTCTCGGTAAGCACTGAAGGGGTTGAAGAATGAAAAAGAAATGTTAAGATAAAGGGTGAAAAGAAAGCAGCCCTCCTTAAACATTAGGCAGAAACCGGGTCAATACATATGCTGTCAGAATCACATGGTTGATTGCTGACATTGAAGACAAGTATCATGGACCCAGTGATACGCTACACAACCCTCCCTAGCCACTCAAGAACCCTCAAATGATTCTTGTTTCATTTCTCACGGAGATCAATACATTTCTATCATCTATCTCACTCCGAGTTAGATGATATTGAAAAGGTGGCAGTCTGCTCTAGCCTCCGACTACTTAAAACTAAAAATGCACTATTGAGTCTAGAGCCATAAGATCATCTACATATCTCGTTAGGACACTAATTCATAATATACTTATTGATCACACACTGTGATAACAAGTAAGTTCTTAAGAGTCCTACGCACTATCCTCGTGGTATTGCCAGAACATCCGAGTGATACGTAAGTACTCACAATGAAGATGGAAATCCTTCTAGAGCCAACATCAAATAAGATCTTGGTAGGTGGCATGTGAGATCCATTATGGATTAAACTTGTGACAAATGAAAAGCAACGAGGGTGCGACTCTCTATGAGTCAAACTTGTTCTAGGCTGTGAATTGACAAATAGTTTTTGGAAAACCTTTCGATGTGCCCAACAACTGATTTTTCAAGCACATTGACTGTGTATACCTTTCAAAACAAACATGTTTCTAATGAAATTTGATTTTATGTCATAAAACCGTCCACGGGTCACAAAAAGTATTTTTTGAGTGACACGCGACTGATTTTCAAATCAATTTCTCA
This sequence comes from Tanacetum coccineum, assembly GCA_026074375.1. NCBI lineage: Eukaryota > Viridiplantae > Streptophyta > Magnoliopsida > Asterales > Asteraceae > Tanacetum > Tanacetum coccineum. Next base: position 30,622 of record BQNB010027584.1, read on the forward strand.
TTAATCAGTGGTTTCATAATTCACTAGTTCACTCACTCCGTGTTTTGTCTGCTTTGAGACGCTCCGGAATGAGAACATGCTTAGTATGATGACTCTAACAATTACTTGTTAAGAAGACTCATTACTACAAGCTGGAAATTCATGTCAAGGAGAATTTCCTTTAAAGGGGATTGTACCTGATCACAGGTCGGTCCTCACAGATTCGAAGGTTAATCCAACCACACCGGGCGAATGACAAAGCCATATTCGTCCCCTAACTTTATTGCTAACTGTTTTTTTAGATTCATATAAAGATGGACGTGGTTGTACCTAATTCCAGCATAGACGTGTCAATTCACTGCCCCATGCTCACGCTTCATCCATTCTATTAAAGACATCATGGTAACTATATGACCTACTTCACAGCTTCCGCAACTCTGATGCGTGCTATCATGATCCAGAAAAGTGTGAGCATGCCGGTCCGAAGGTCACAACATCACATGGAGGCAATACTACCACAAGGATGATTTGGAGATTTACTGTAGATGATGATCTCAAAGAAAACTCAAAGATCACACAAGTCTAAGGAACAAAGCTCAAAGATTACTACTTATAGTACAGAGACTGATCTTGAAGAATCAAAAGACTACGAGCCAGAGTCAAAGATCAACTCATAGATTGCTAGGATTCAATTTGTATTTTCTGGGGTGACCTCCCTTAGGGGGAGATTGTTAGATATTAGAAAATCCATGTAAAAGACTCGGTCACCCCGTGTAATGTCTAGCATAGGTTAGCTCGTAGCCTTAATATTAATCATGTAATTACCGTATGACTTATGGTGTTGGGCCGGGTCTTTACCCACATGTTAGCCCACTCCATACCCCACTTAGGGATACAAAACACTTGTATTTATACCCCCTTTCCAGTCATGGGAAGGGCTTGGTTGTTTAATATATGATAAACACATATAAGGTGTATTTTCTCTCACTAGAACTTACTTTCTCTCTCTAAGATAATTGGCCAACCCCTAAATCATTCATTGTGTTATGATATCCAATACACTACACAAACCTACGAGCTCACCAACATTATTATTGACGTTTTCGAGTATCATTTTTAGGTGTGTCAAATCAAAGGTATGTGATTGGTATTGGAAGAGAAAAGATGTAACCCAAGGGGACTAGGTAGAGATGGACGTGGTTTTGAATTATGTTAAGGTGTAAAGTTTGTATTTCCCGAGTCTTGTGTCAAAATTTTCTATCTTTGGTACGGTTGGAAGAATTTACACATCGCAAATGGGAATGTATATTATAGTCTAAACTCATGTATTTTTACTACCAACGCAATTAATGGTACGTCCGAAGAATGAAGAAATTATCAAAGGAATTATCCAGAATTATTATGATCGTGAAGATAGTGAAACTACTCCGAGTTTCGTATATAGTTAGATGTTAAAAAAATAGAAAAAATTAGAAAAATCGCAACAAAAAATAGAAGGAAAGTTTGAAGATAATCGTTTCGCAACTACCGAAGGAATTACACATAGGATCGATTATTCGTTGATACAAATCGACGATGTAGAGTATTGTATAAAGTGGAAGATATCGCCACTTGCCTTGTAAAGTATGTAAAGTATGGGATGATTGGGAAGTTGACCGTTATGGGAACGCCAACTTAGGTTGTTTTTTATCTATGATCAAGACGTTGTAAATAGTTGTGTCTTTATCATGGTAACGGTCGGGAAAAAGTGTTTAGCAACTTGTATTTTAGACTTAATCTATTTGTTTCGTAATTTTTATTTAACAACAATTTACTTCTCTTTCCTAATGACTAGCCGCTGGTTTTACGCGAATGAGGATTTGTACGTTGGCATGAATAGTATATGTCGTTACGGGCCATAGTATGCATGTCTCAGCTTGCCATGTTTGGTTTTAGGTCTTTGGTGAAAGTTAGACGGTCACTTACCCTATTATTAGTTTCTATCCTAACTGTTGGTTAAATTCGAATGAGGATGTGATCGAACACACATGTCTATTCTGTCGTTATGGCCATGTATGTGTGCTTCAGCTGCCTTGTTGGAGTGGCACTTTCGGTGAAAGATTACAGAATAATCAACCCTAAGCCTTATCTTATAAACCCATATTTACCTTTATAAACTTGTTACTCCTTAGCTTTAGCGGTGGAGATGTGTATCCTTGCCAAGCTTATGATAGAATACTCGTCACGACCGAGAAATTGAGCGAATTAGTTACATGTTACCACGTAGATTAGTTGAGTGATTTGAGTGATTTCATCTTCTATTTCGTGAGGTGTTTGGTTGTGTACTTGTAATAGATCAAATAAATGATTAACGGAAAATATCCTTAGGGATACATATTTATAAACTTCTAAAGGCTACTTGAGGACAAGTAGGATTCAAGTGGGGGGATATTTGATGACATCAAATAATGTCTATTTTATAGCATCATTTATCCCATGTAAGTAACCCATTTTGTATAAATATTGCGAAGAATTGTTACTTAATCGTTTGTATTTGAGAATTGCAGTAATTAAGGAGTACTTGGTGAATATTAGCAAAAGGCGCGCATTCTGGAGCTTAAACGAAGACATTTTGAATATTACTATTCTGAAAACCAATACGTCGTATCCATTAAGGAAGATATGGCGTATTTGTGCCTGCACTCACCAAATACCACAAAGGAAACATGATCAATACGCTTTATCCCGAGAAGACCAATACACCGTATTAGAGATATAGTATGTGAATATTCTGGAAGATATCAAACATGGTCCCCACTCCAAGAAACACCCAATACGCCGTATCCAAGCCATTGGATACGTCGTATTGACACCGACTAAAGACCCTATAAATAAAAAAAACTCAAAAACAAGTTTTAAGTGTGCTAAATTATATTCTCGATACCTAAACTACAAAAGTCAATTTTCAGAGGAGAAAAAGAGCAGAAGAGGTCTTGCAACGCATTCTAATCCGTAGGAGACAACATGTAATTTCTTATACTTTTGTAATCGTTCAGTTTTTGGTATCATTCATTAGCTCGGTTAATTTACCTTAGCTAAGCCATTACTCTTGTATTAATTATGATGTTTGAAGGCTAAAACCTTCGGGTATTAGCCATTATTTTAAAGATCTGAATGTTTGGTTTTGTTTATATCTTGATTTCTTAATTTATCGTTGTATGCTTGATTATGTTTATCACATGATACTTGTTTACGTGCTTAAGTATGCGACCTATCATTCAACTGGGTCTAGTCCAACATATTTAATGCGCTGCAACTTCGGTGTTGTTTGGGCATAGGCTAAGAGTCTGGGATAGCTCTCCATATAGTAATGCGTAAGTTTAGGTGGAACAAATATGATCACTAATAACGTCTTGCTTACCTCGATTGAACTGGTTGTACCGTAGAAGGTAGTGGCTTAGTACTAACTAATAAAGTTCTGATCATTGG
>BQNB010027584.1:37411-48386 GCA_026074375.1 Tanacetum coccineum
CAGTTTTCAAAATTTTACGGGGCTGTTTGAGCCCTCTTCTGCTTGTTTTCAAGTCTCGGGTAAAACTAAAAAGTTGCCAGGAATGTCGTTTCACATTAAATTGCTTTAGAGTCCGAGTTGTGAAAACGTGCTTTAGGTGGTCGTCCTTATAAGTCAAGCCAGACACTAAAAGTCAACGATTGAAATTGTCATTCAAAAATTCGAAAATTCTCGGATGTTACAAGTCCCAATGGCGAGCTGGTAGTGAGTGTGTGTGTTAAATCGTTGGGTGTGTGAAAGGGAGGTCACAGGTTCGACCCCTGTAGCTTCCCTTTTTGAAAATTATATTTTTTTTAAATTTGAAAAAGCTAAACTACTAACTAAAATAAACAACTTTTAAAAATGACTTTTTTAGAAAACCTTAAATAAGCTAGAAATAAGCTACTAAAGGCAGACAATTTAGCTTAACAAGCTTAATGGCTTTTAAGTTAAAATTGTTTTGGCTTTATGGACTAAATAAGCTATTAGAAACACAAATAAGCTGAAACAAATCCTAAGCTATACCTAATAAGCAATTATGATTAAAAATAAGCAAACAAATAAGCTAGAAAAGCACTTAAAATCTAATAGGACAGCAGACTCTAACACAACACTTAAAAAGATTTTGACAAACTTTGAGCTAAAGTTTAAGGACTAATAAGCATTTGCGCTAAGCTAAAAAGTTAAACAGATTAAGTTTATGATTCTAAGAGAACATATAAGAAAAATTACAGCAAACATACTTAATAAATAAGCTAGAAAAGGACTTATGAAGAGACAGCTAAAACTACTATTTCTTTCTTTTGGTTTTTTGCCTTAAATTGACTAAATAGCAGCTTAAGAATAAGACTCAATAAGCTAAACTAAAGACTAAAACTCAAAAATAAGCTAAAGACTTTGACCCTAAGGACACAAATAAGTAAACATAAGCAACTAAAAGAAAAGCAAAGATGAAAAAGAAAGTCAGTATATGCTGATCAAAATCAGTATATGCTGAACCTTATTTTTGGAAAATTGCTAGTTTTAGCCCTAAATTTAAGCTAGAAAAAGCTAATATGAAAACTCAAAAAGCTAAAACAGATCAAGCTTGATGCCTAATGAGCTTAAATTCTCAAAATCAAACCTTAAAACAAGCTATAACTAAGCTAGATTTTCTTTTAAAATCGGGACTTTGAACCTTGAAAAGTGAAACTTATGACAGATAAAAACTAAAGGACAATTGCACACTATATCTAGACTTAATTCTACTGCATAATGGACTGAAACTAGCATAAAAACAACACCAATAATCAACTTCTAAGGATCTAATGATTCCAACAGTTTTAATAAGCTAAGCTACCACAGATTTAAACTATATCTAGCTTAAACCTTAAACCTGATTTTAAAACCTTAAGAACTTTTATAAAGTGACTTCTAAGCTTAATTTGAGTATTTCAAATTTGCCTTAAGGACCAAAAGGCTAACAAGCAGTTTTAACACAAGTTAAAACTGCTTGTGCCAAACACTCCTTAAAGTTTATGAAATCCATTTTAAGCTTAAGGCAGTTGTATAAAAGCTTTGAAAGTTTAAACAGATTAAGATATTAGTTTGTGAAGAACTTTTAAGCAATTTCTAACCACAATAAAGCTCTAATCAATAAGCTGAAACAATAACCATATTTTTTGGATTTTTGGACAGATTTAATCAAACTAAAGAAGATCTTAAAAACAGAATAATATAAGCTACAAGCTAAATGTCTTAAGCTAATAAAAGACAGATTAAGCTCAAATAAAGCAAATTAAGCAACAATACGCAGAATGATAAGCTAAAAATTGAAATAGAGATGTACCTTGATTCCAGCTAAACAGGAATCAAATATTGCTCTTAAGAGCTTATTCTACAAGCTTCAGCTTGTTTAAAACAAGCTGGTATTCTTTAAGCCCATCCATAATTGGCTTATCATCCATATAAGAAGCTGAGGTAATTTGTGGGTCGAATTAAGGTGAAATACTGACTTAGTTAAGTTTTAAGGGCTTAACTGAGTACAAGCTAGCTTATGAAATTCAAGGAGCTTATTGAGGCTTATTAAATCATCATACAAATCATTATAAGCTAATTTACATATTAAGTAAAACAACTTTCAAACACAGGATTAAAAGTAAATTGCAATTTTATTAATATTGAAAAAGTTACAAGGCTTCAAAAGACAATACAATAAGAAAAACGTTACAATAAGCTACTAAACTAGAAAATTAGACACCCCTTGTGTGTGTGAGGCCTCCTCTATTTATAGTGAAGAGGTGAAGGTTCTAGGCCCTTGAGACGCTCCTCTCTCTTCAATCTCGTCCCTTCAATCTTGATTGATTCCCAAGCAATCATTGGATCCCTTGGATCTAGCACACGTCACATCCTCCAATCATTGGTCTTAGGATTGCCAGCGTGTCAATTGAGGTGCCAGGGTTGTCAGGCAAAGGTTTCTAGAAGTACTATAGATCGAGCACTTTGGTGGATTTACCCTGCGTTTTGTTCATGCGAATGTAAAAAAAAGAGGAAAAGTGGCAAAGATATACAGTGAATTTGACATTGACCCGCGTTGACCCTTTTTGTTATAGAATTGGATTTGGACCGGGTATGGGCTTTGACTAGAAATAGATATGAAAAATGGGTTTAGGGTTTATAAATGGGCCAAGGCTTATAATTAATATAAATACAAGATTAGTGGGCTGACCCGGCCCATTAAAATGGGTACGGGTTGGCCCATTAAAAATGTATACGCCTTCGGCTTTGGTTTTTCGTACTCTTTCCATTCCCGTGCTCGGTTTTGTCTGTTTTGCTTCGTTTTTGTCCTTTTGTGCAATATCCGTTACCTGCAAGACACAATTCACAATACAAACGAATACAATGCATTTTTCTGTATTTATTGGTCATTATTGGTCTTTTTAGCTCGTCTTATTAGATAAAAGGTATGTGTATTTAAGCACATACCAAAGTTACAATCTAAAAAGAAGCTACTATGATACTAAAGTAAGCCAAAGAGTCTCTTAATCAAACAAAGTCGAGCCTTTGCATCCTGAGCTCGACTATGGAGCTTTGCCATCTCTAGTCGATTGGCATCTCGTCCGTCTAGCAACTTTGTAATTTGGTGCTTAGTAGATGTCAATATGGCTTGCACAGTCTTAGTGTCGTCCTCTATCGCCTCCACATGCTCTAGTGGCATCTCCTCTAACTGGTCACAGACATGATCAATGATATGTGACAGGTAGCCTCCACCAATAGGAGAGAATTAGTCTCCTTAATTGTCTCACCAGTAACTGGTAGTATACGTGTTGCTGCTGATGATGAACTCTCCTTGATCTCAAAGGTTCTAGGGGCACCCTCATGATCTCTCCAGTATTGTATATGAGACCGAATCCTTGCCCAAAAGGGAATCATCCGGTATCAAACCTAGTCCAAGTATGGTAGTCTCTACCATAGCCTCTATTTGTGGTGAAGTCATGTGAACCCTCTTACGAGGTGGTAACATATCTGATGGTAGGGATAATGGAAAAGGTGGTAGCAGTGGTGATACTGGTGGTAGTGGTGGTGATACTGGTGGTAGTGGTAGTGAAGGCGATATGGATCTATTACGAGATGATGATGGTGGTAAAGATGGTGATGTTGTTGATGGTGATTGGCGGAAAAATGGTGACTGAACAAATGGTATCAAAGCAGTCTGAGTCTGGGGTGACTCAGTAGTCTCACTCAGATCCTCATCTGATAAGTCGTCCTCAGTAGGCTCGGAGTCCAAGTCAGAATCTGGTGAGTAACTAGACAAAGCCGGCACGCGGTCCAATGACGACGGTGCATATACAACAGGTAGGGTGGTGTCCTCATCCTTTGAATCAGACAAGATAATAAGCTGGATGAAATGTCCGGTGTGTGACGTAACAGAAGTACGGGGTGTAGACATAGTGATGTAACCAAGGGTTTATATAAATATCTTTTATATAAAGCAGGTGTAAAATGTGAGTAAGGCAATGTAAATGCAAGTATAAACAATGTAGGCATGTAGTGCTTAAGCACATGAAAATTTTATTTGATGCAATATTTATGTAGTGGTTATAGTCTAGGCCTAATATGCAACCTAGTTCTCTATAACCTTGGCTCTAGATACCAATTTGTAACACCCCTAAAATATGGCAGCGGAAAGGTAACCGGAGGCGTTACTTCATAATACACAAGCGCAAGATATAAGAGAACGACCTCTATATGAGTCGTTTAAAAAGGTAATCTCGTTGATACATTAAATAATAAATAAGTTTTAACAAAGTGGTCCTTTGAGTTTTGCATCAAAAGAAAATCATAATTTGGTTACACAACGAGAATAGTTTATGCGCAAGTGAAAATCCATGAAAAGTAGCCATGATGAATGCGGACTTCATGCACTTCATAAATATCCATACGGGTTAAGCACCTGAGAAATACATGCTTCAAAATGTCAACATAAAGTTGGTGAGTTCATAGGTTTAAGTAAACAATAAGTGTGGACCGCAAGATTTCAAGTGTGCATGACATGTAACACATACAATGCCAAATAAAAGTGTACTTACGATTGCGCTAAGCTCATGACACTGAAGCTATAACAAAGGTGTATGCAAATCAATGCAAGGTGAATTGCCCGTGTAGTTGTCCAACCCGAGACCACCTAGAGTTCCCAAATGGTATACGTCCATTTGACATGGTAATGCGTTTTGTTTACCCGAACGGGGATGTTAATCCCAATAGATCTATTAATAACATTCGTGCTTACAGAAGGTAATTAACAATTCATGATAATGGGCATAGTGGGTTATCGGTACTTAGGCTAATCCGTAATCATTTAAAAGCTACTTGCATCCATAAGTAAAAATAAGCAATGTATCCCACCTCGAGATTTGTAAAACAGTTATAAACAAGTTAAAGCGGTGCTATAAACTCACCTTAAGCAAAATTAATGATTCGAGAATTAATCTATCAAGTGAAATAGCACAACGGTTCCGAAACGCGACCTAATTAATAACGGGTCGATTTAAAATTATGCCAATGAAGTGAAAATGATGCAAATGTATTTTTATAAGCTTGTAGCACCATTACATGTTTGCGTTTTAGTTTTATAAGTCAAAATACGCTTTACGTCAGAGTTCGCTATTTATTTTCATGTTTTAATACATTTCTAAAATTCCCAAGTATCCAACTTTAAAAATTCGTAACTCATTCGTTTCTTAACATTTTTGGAAACTTCCGACTCATATGAAAAGTGTTTAGATAATACTACAACATTTCTTAAGGACTTTATACCCCATTCGGACTCTAAAACCCTTAAAACGCACCCAAAGTTACTCGATCAGCCCTTATTTTAAAGAAAAATGCATGCTGAAACTTTTATAAAAAGTCAGTTTTTATCCAACTTTGAAAAGCCGTAACTTCTTCGTTACAAGGATTCACGACGCGTGCAAATACAACTTAGAAACGTGAGTCCGAGGATTACAAAAAGTCTTTTCAAAGTTTTCCTCAGTTCGGACAGTAAACGGGTAAAAAACAAGCACGAACCCGCGACATCAGAAATAATACGTGCAGTTTTTCAGGATTCATAAATTTTTATACGATTCTCAAATGAGCATAAATTCTTCGTTATAAGTCATATTTTAATGATTTAAGCGGCCACGCGAAGCTTATAATGTCCACTTTCTAGGAAAAACACTTAATATTGCAAAACCCGACATCTTACTGTCTAGAAAAATGCCTAAAGGACATCTTGTTAGGAATTACAGATTTGATGATTACAAAACCCATAAACAGAAATGAAGAAAGAAGAAACAAGATATGCTAAAGAAGGAAACAAGATCAAGATTAATGTTGATTGAAATCAACATTAATGTTGAAGATATAGATTAGTCAAACATTAATGGGATGATTAATGTTAATTAATTAGTTTCTAATTGTATTAGGTTTTCTTTTGATAACATTAAGGACCTCCAATTATGTATTAAGTTAGTAGCTTTCATAGTAAGCTAGGTTTTATGTAAACCCTAGCCCCTCTAGTATATAAAGAGGGGTAGGGCGTTTAGTTTAGATCGATCCATTTATAGTAGACTTCTCCAATGAGAGTCTAGAAACGCATAAAGCGTGTGTCGTGTAATAGTTGTAGTTAGCCATAGATGAGTCATGAATCATCTATGTTGATTATTTGTTTATTAGTATGTCTTAGGGTTAGGAAAACCTTGTTCATAACAATGATTGTGTTCTTAATTATTCCGCTGCGTGTTTGTTAATCATTGTTATTGTATCCTAGATGGCTAGATCGTGGTTTAACAATTGGTATCAGAGCGGGTTGCTCTTGATATCTAGGATTCAAGGTTTTATGGTCGAAGAATGAAGAAGAAACCGTAAATTCGTATATGGTTTTTATGTTTCTTTATTTCTGGGGCATGCTGTGTTAAACGTCTTTATTTTTCGGTTAACCGTTGGATCGTAATCGAAATTTTCGACACGAGGTCCCTATACATATATATCTACAAATATGACTGGAGCGATCGTCAAGTTAAGCTTTTGATAATAAAGTATGCTATGGATTATGATTTGGCTGCAGAATAAGGTATTTTTCACGTTTTTGTTTGGTGATTATATTTTTCTCGACTAGCTTTGGTGAGTTGATTTAGGATCACCAATGATTACCATAGTCGAGTTCGGACAATGGTATGCAACGTTTAGTAAATATTGGGTTTTTCTTTGTTCAATATGACTATCGTGTGGATGATTGTTATTTGTTGCTACTGACCTCCGGGATGCCAAAAGAAAGAAATTTTATAGTGCTACGTGTTCCAAACTTAATACTGGCAGGGTATTAATTTGTTTGCTACTGTTCAAATGTTAATTCTGGTTTCGTGGTTAATACTGGTCACTTTGGATTAATACTGGTTGCATTAAAGTTAAGTCTGGTGGCCACAATATAAATTCTGGTGGAGTTAGCAACACAACAGCGACAGACAAAGTGTCACTAACAGTCATGGGAGGAAGGAGACCTCAAGATAGTGACAGATTTAAGACAGCAAAAAGAGTCACTAATTGGCAGATTTGGTTAAGTCTGTTGGTTTTGCTAGTTAATTCTGCTAGCCTTGTCTGATAAAGCAAGTTAATTCTCCTAGTGTTATACGATATCGGACGACACACACTTATGGACGCGTTTGGATCTCGAATAATGATGATGTGTATGGATCGTTTGACAGTTTGGTGCATGATATAATTCTTGAATGGAAAAGTTACACGCTCCTTTACAAATATTTGGTCGGAGTATGATACGATACAGCCCTTGACATTGGATCTAGGATACTGGTCGTTGATGCGGCGGAGCTTACTGAGACTATCGGACATAGTATGTGATCGCCATGCTAATATTGTCTAAAAGAATTATACAAAGACATTTTATTACATGATTGTAATACGCATGTCTCTTTCGCACTAAAGGAAGAAATGATTTATGCTACTGATTCAAACAGATGGCTCGTTTGGAGTGATTATTTTTGATGAAGATTGGTTATTTTTATATGATGTTGTAGTTGATTTTCACAGGTGCGTATCTTATTATATCTTAAATGGCTGACAACATTTAAAGATAACTTGTTCGTGCTTATAATGTGGTGACGAAGACTTGACGAATCTAGCAAACGTGTACGATCTATCTTATGGTGCTTACTACGTACATTTGCTATCACTTAGTATGTGTCTCATAGAAGATGAGGATTTTTGTCAAGAGGTTGCGGTCTACTTATAATTATCAAATGATTACCAGCATTTGTATAAGTTCGACGTCACGTGGATAGTGCAAGACATAAGACACAAGCTTGGGAGATTCTACTTCTTCAACATATGGGTAATACTCATTTTTCTTCATCAATAATTACTACTTGGAGCCTACTAAGTTCGTGATTCAAAGAGATGGTTATCACTTAAGGGGAAGTGCTTATTAGTTGCTTATCTACACGAAGACCCTTATTGGATGATTACAAAAAGGGGAAGAAGTTTCATGATTTGCAACTTATTATGAGTGGTGACATACAGGAAGATCTTAATTCAAGGGGAAGCTTTGAAGGTTGTTTCATACATGAAGATTGTTTTGTAATCTCAAATAGGGGAAGATTGTTGGGAATTATAATTTGATGATTACAAAACATTATATGCAACATTGAAGATAAAAGAAACAACAAGGACTTAAAGATAAATATTAAGTTAGCTTTCATAGTAAGCTAGGTTTTATGTAAACCCTAGCCCCTCTAGTATATAAAGAGAGGTAGGGTGAATAGTTTTAGCATCCAGAAAAACACAGACTTGTCAATGAGAGTCTAATAGCAAAGTGTGTGTTGTGTAATAGTTGTAGTTAGCCATAGATGAGTCATGAATCATCTATGTGCTTATTAGTTTATTAGTAGTCTTATGAATAAGAAAACCTTGTTCATAACAATGATTGTGTTCTTAATTATTCCGTTGCGTGTTTGTTAATCATTGTTATTATATCATAGATGGCTAGATCGTAGTTTAACAATTGTCTGAGAAAAATAGTTAATGTGGCTAGTTATATTGGACATCGGACTAAGAAGATTTTTTATTGGGCGGATTTGGATCTCGAGTGATGATGGCTTGTTTTGGAAAGTATTATGAAAGACATTTGATGCGATGACCTTTTAATCAATTATGTGACAAGGGTACCCTTTTTGTTCGTAGATCGCCGGATGAGGCAACGGTACAAATAAGGAATACAAGCAGATCGCCGGATGAGGCAACAGTCACATGAGAGAAGATGATGTTGTTGCACTTAGGTGTTTCTCATTAATTATAACTATTTGAAGCCAACACGGATGCATTTGGGTCTTGAATAGTGATTATTTTTTATGAAGATTGGTTATTACTTATGTGTTGTTGTAGTTGATTTTCACAGGTGTGTATCTTATTATATCTCAAATGGCTGACAACATTTAAAGATAACTTGTTCGTGCTTATAATGTGGTGACGAAGACTTGACGAATCTAGCAAACATGTACGATCTATCTTATGGTGCTTACTACGTACATTTGCTATCACTTAGTATGTGTCTCATAGAAGATGAGGATTTTTGTCAAGAGGTTGCGGTCTACTTATAATTATCAAATGATTTCCAGCATTTGTATAAGTTCGACGTCACGTGGATAGTGCAAGACATAAGACACAAGCTTGGGAGATTCTACTTCTTCAACATATGGGTAATACTCATTTTTCTTCATCAATAATTACTACTTGGAGCCTACTAAGATCGTGATTCAAAGAGATGGTTATCACTTAAGGGGAAGTGCTTATTAGTTGCTTATCTACACAAAGACCTTTATTGGATGATTACAAAAAGGGGAAGAAGTTTCATGATTTGTAACTTATTATGAGTGGTGACATACTTCAAGGGGAAGCTTTGAAGGTTGTTTCATACATGAAGATTGTTTTGTAATCTCAAATAGGGGAAGATTGTTGGGAATTATAATTTCATGATTACAAAACATTATATGCAACATTGAAGATAAAAGAAACAACAAGGACTTAAAGATAAATATTAAGTTAGCTTAATATGTAAGCTAGGGTTTAGAATAGCATCCAGAAAACACAGACTTCTCAATGAGAGTCTAATAGCAAAGTGTGTGTCATGTAATAGTCGTAGTTAGCCATAGATGAGTCATGAATCATCTATGTGCTTATTAGTTCATTAGTAGTCTTATGTATAAGAAAACCTTGTTCATAACAATGATTGCGTTCTTAATTATTCCACTGCGTGTTTGTTAATCATTGTTATTATATCCTAGATGGCTAGATCGTGGTTTAACAAGCCTTTTTATTCATCAAATTTCAGCAAGTTAAAGTAGATTTTAGATTCTGATTTTCAGCATACAATTAGGTCTTAGGTCATAAATTATCTGTTTTAAATTAGTTTTCAAATTTAATCTCTTTAGTCCATTTGTTTTTAAGCTCAAAATTGAGCTTGTGTCTTCTCATTTCAAAACTAAAGACATCATAAGCTGTCTGAACTGTCTGTTTTTAGTCTACTTTTTCAATAAGCTCTAGTTTTCAAAAATAGTTTTAAAAAGCTTTTTCAAGTAGTCTTTAAGTAGTCTTTAAGCTAAAAGTAAGGTATAAGGGTTGTTTGGTTTAAAGTTTTCTAAAAATGCTTATTTTGATTTTCTAGCTTATAGCCTGTTCTTTGTGCTCATTTCTAGTTTAGTTTAGCTTATTAACTTAGTTATTAAGTAGCTTATAGCTTATTTAGTCTATTTTTAGCTTATCTTAGAATTTGAGCTTATTTAGTTTGAGAAAGCACCTTAGTCAGTTCATTTAGCTTTTTGAGCTAATAAGCTTAATTCCTTTAGCTTATTTGAGTTCTCTGCTTATTCCTTAGGTACTTAGTTTCAATTCTTGTAGCTTATTCAATTAGTTAAGTAGCTTATTAGCTTATTTCATAGTTTAGCAGTGAAGTGTTAAAAAATTTTAAAAAAAGTTAGTGTTATGTCTTATTAAGCTTTTTCCAGCTTATTCAGTAGATTTCATAAAAAGCTTATTTTATAAAAATTGTTAGTTTATAGCTTATCTACAACTTTGCTTTTATAAGTTTTCAAAAAAAAAAAGGGGAAGGTAGAAATCGGGGGTGAGCAAGGCTCAAACCCCCGACCTCAACACCCTCAACCTTTACAACAACACAACACACACACTCACTACCAAAGTGCCCTGGGGTCTTTTTCATTCTAAGTTTACAAAATTTAATACTTGTATATGTTTTTCCTATTTAGCTTATAAGCTGTTTTAAGCTTATTACACAACTTATTCGATAAGCTGTGTAACCAAGCTTATTTTTCATAGGTCCCTTTTAGTTCAAGCTATTTTCCATAATTTTTTCAGAATTTTTATAATTAGTTTAGTATTTTTAAACATTTATTTTTATTAAAAATTTAAA
>BQNB010027585.1:0-54282 GCA_026074375.1 Tanacetum coccineum
AATTGTTGTTAAATAAAAATTACGAAACAAATAGATTAAATCTAAAATACAAGTTGCTAGACACTTTTTTCTCGACCGTAACCATTGTTGATCCCACTTTAATATATTGAATTCCTTAACCTTGTTTAAGGTTTAGTTATTTAGATAAATCTAACACAACTATAATAGAAACTATGTTTGAATGTATTAAAGATTATGCGGAATCTAATCTTTAATATTAAGAAGAATTGTCAGTGAAACAATAATGAACATACAATTCAACAAATAAGCTCCAATATTATTAATGATAATAATACAAATACTCTTAAAGTATTAGGGTTACAAAGACCTTGAAGCTATGAAAATTGATAAAAGATAATATCAAACTTTATTCCCTAGGACCTCCTTTTATACACCAACGAGCCCTAGTCAGCTTACAATACTTTCCTAAGTATCCATAATATCAAACTTTTTGGATACGGTGTATTGATCATGTAGTCTTTGTGGTCTTTGGTGAGTGCAGGCACATATACGCCGTATCTTCCTTGATGGATACGGCGTATTGGTTGTCAGAATAGTAATCTTTAAAATATCTTTGTTTAAGCTCCAGAATGCGTGCCTTTTGCTAATATTCACCAAGTATTCCATAATTACTGCAATTCTCAAATACAAATAATTAAGTAACAATTCTTTGCAATAATTACACAAAATGGGTTAATTACATGGGATAAATGATGCTATAAAATAGACGTTATTTGATGTTATCAAATATCCCCCCACATGAATCCTACTTGTCCTCAAGTAGCCTTTAGAAGTTTATAAAAATGTATCCCTAAAGATATTTTCTGTTAAAGCAATTATTTGATCTATTACAAGTACACACCCAAACACCTCACGAAATAGGAAGATGAAATCACTCAAATAACTCAACTAATCTAAGTGGTAACATGTAACTAATTTGCTCAATTGCTTGGTCATGATGAGTTTTCAATCATAAGCTTGGCAAAGATACACATCTCCTCTGCTAAAGCTAAGGAGTTACAAGTTTATAAAGGTAAATATAGGTTTGTATGATAAGGCTTAGGGTTGATCATTTTTCAATCTTTCACCAAAAGTACCACTCCAACAAGGCAGCTGAATCACACATACATGGCCGTAACGATGGAATGGACATTTGTGTTCGATCACATCCTCATTTGAATTTAACCAACGGTAAGGATGAAAAATGATATAGGGTAGGGACCTTCTAAATTTCACCAAAAGCGTAAACCAATGAGGCAGCCGAGACATGCATACATGGCCGTAACGACGGAATAGACATGCACGCTCATACACATTCTCATTCGTGTAAACCAGCGGCTAGTCATTAGGAAAGAGAAGTAAATTGTTGTTAAATAAAAATTACGAAACAAATAGATTAAGTCTAAAATACAAGTTGCTAGACATTTTTTTCCCGACCGTAACCATTATTGATCCCACTTCAATAGATCAAATTCTTTAAGCTTGTTTAAGGTTTAGTTATATTAGATAAATCTAACACAGCTATAGTAGAAACTATGTTTGAATGTATTAAAGATTATGCGGAATCTAATCTTTAATATTAAGAAGAATTATCAATGAAACAGTAATGAACATACAATTCAACAAATAAGCTCCAATATTATTAATGATAATAATACTAATACTCTCAAAGTATTAGGGTTACAAATACCTTGAAGCTATGAAAATTGATAAGAGATAATATCAAACTCTATGCCCTAGGACCTCCTTTTATACACCAAGGATCCCTAGTCGGCTTACAATACTTTCCTATGTATCCATAATCTTTTCTTTAAACAAATAACTTAATACATATCATATAAGCAATACTAACAACAAAACAGTACTAACTTATTAACCTTAGCAGCATTAACTTATCTCTGAGCAGTCTTAACCTTGAGCAGTACTAATATTTATTTTTAGGGTTTTACGCGTTTGCTTTTAATTTTCATCGTTTAGTTAATCCGTGTAAAGTTAAAATCAACATTAAACATAAAGGGACATTAAACAAGTAAACATTTATGTCAAGCAAGTGTTATATAATTATTACGAGGATAATTTATAACTTTTCATATTTTATTTTTATAGGTTACGTAAAACATTTACGTTTCGCAATAAAATACATTTAAGCATACACGAAAGCACCAATACCTATCTATACTCAAACAAATACCCACTTTTATACCTAATACCCAAAAATTAAATAATTTCTACTCTTATAAACCACGGGGTTGGATATACAAAGGAAAACAAAAGGCAAATTCAAATACTACTTCCTATAATAAAGCACATGCTTAATACCTCCACTAATGTCACCTTTCATCCTCCTAGGGAGGAGGGGAGCACCTTACATACTTGTACTCATACCACCTCTTAGACATAGTTTTGCTAGTGGGTTTGAGTAATACTTCTAGTACAAAAGGGTGTACCATGCAAGACTTAACACACTTTCCATTTGCAAGTAAACAAAGTAATTTTCTCTCTTGTTTCCTAGCAATAACCCACGGCTCCAAAATAAGTTTAGCGTATTCATAGTTTTTATTTTTCAAAGATTACAAGTATACACGGGTCATTAATAGTAATATCTATGGTGTAGCAAGGTGATTTAGAAGCATGGATGTTGATTAATCAAGGGTTGATTCAAGCAAGAAACTAGGGTATCCTAGCACAGATTTAGCAGGACAATATTTGTGATCCTAGTATTCTAGATGTATAAATTACTATATGGAGAGCTATCTCAGCATCTAGATTACTTGGTCTGTATCACTAGATCCAGTTGAATGATAGGTCGCATATTAAAGCACATAAACAATTATAAATTGATAAACATAAACAAGCATATGACGATAAATTAAGCAATCGAGATATAAACAAAATCAAACATTCAGATCTTCATAGTAATGGCTAATACTCGAAGGTATTAGCCTTCAAACATCATAATTAATACAAGATTAGTGGCTTAGCCAAGGTAAACTAACCGAGTTAACGAATGATACCAAAAACTAAACGATTACAAAAGTATAAGAAATTACACGTTGTCTCCTATGGATTGGAATGCGTTGCGAGACTTGTTCTTCTCTTTTTCTCCTCTAAAAATTTACTTTTGTGGTTTAGGTATCAAGAATATGATTTAGCACACTTACAATTTATTTTTAAGTTTTGTATTTATAGGGTCTGGAGTCGGTGTCTATACGGTGTATCCAATGTGTTGGATACGGTGTATTGGGGTTTCTTGGAGTAGGGACCACATTTGATATCTTCCAGAATATTCACCTTCTATATTT
Source organism: Tanacetum coccineum (assembly GCA_026074375.1). Lineage (NCBI taxonomy): Eukaryota > Viridiplantae > Streptophyta > Magnoliopsida > Asterales > Asteraceae > Tanacetum > Tanacetum coccineum. The sequence continues at coordinate 3,303 of BQNB010027585.1, forward strand.
CCAATACGACGTGTTGGTCTTCTCTAGATATGACATATTAATCATGTTGTCCTCGTGGTCTTTGGTGAGTGCAGGCACAAATACATTGTATATTCCTTGATGGATACGGCATATTAGTTGTCAGAATAGTAATCTTTAAAATATCTTCATTTAAGCTTTAGAATGCGCGACTTAGCTAATATTCACCAAGTACTTTTTAATTACTACAATTCTCAAATACAAACGATGCTAATTACATAGGATAAATGATACTATAAAATAGATGTTATTTTATGTTATCAAATATCTCCCCACTTGAATCCTACTTGTCCTCAAATAGCCTTTAGAAGTTTATAAAAATGTATCCCTAAGGATATTTTCCGTTAAAGCAATTATTTTGATCTATTACAAGTACACAACCAAACACCTCACGAAATAGGAAGATGAAAATACTCAAATCATTCAACTAATCTAAGTGGTAACATGTAACTAATTCGCTTAATTGCTCGGTCGTGACGAGTTTTCAATCATAAGCTTGGCAAGGATACACAACTCCACTACTAAAGCTATAGAGTAACAAGTTTATAAAGGTAAATATGGGTTTGTATGTAAGGCTTAGGGTTGATCATTTTTCAATCTTTCACCAGAAGTACCACTCCAACAAGGCAGCTGAAGCCCACATACATGGCCATAATGACGGAATAGACATGTGTGTTCGATCACATCCTCATTTGAATTTAACTAACGGTTAGGATGAAGAATGATATAGGGTAGGGACCTTTTAACTTTCACCAAAGGTCGTAAGCTAACGAGGCAGCTGAGACATGTATACATGGCCGTAACGAAGGAATAGACATGCACGCTCGTACACATCCTCATTCACGTAAACCAGCGACTAGTCATTAGGAAAGAGAAGTAAATTATTGTTAAATAAAAATTACGAAACAAATAGATTAAGTCTAAAATACAAGTTGCTAGACACTTTTTTCTCGACCGTAACCATTGTTGATCCCACTTCAATAGATCAAATTCCTTAAGCTTGTTTAAGGTTTAGTTATATTAGATAAATCTAACACAACTATAGTAGAAACTATGTTTGAATATATTAAAGATTATGCGGAATCTAATCTTTAATATTAAGAAGAATTATCAATGAAACAGTAATGAACATACAATTCAACAAATAAGCTCCAATATTATTAATGATAATTATACGAATACTCTCAAAGTATTAGGGTTATAAGGACCTTGAAGCTATGAAAATTGATAAAAGATAATATCAAACTCTATGCCCTAGGAACTCCTTTTATACACCAAGGAGCCCTAGCCGGCTTACAATACTTTCCTATGTATCCATAATCTTTTCTATAAACAAATAACTTAATACATATCATATAAGCAGTACTAACAACAAAATAGTACTAACTTATTAACCTTAGCAGCATTAACTTATCTCTGAGCAGTCTTATGTACTAGCAGTACTAGTATTCACTAGCAGTAGTAACTTTTTGTACTAGCAGTACTAATATTCACTAGCAGTAGTAACTGTGTACTAGCAGTAGTAAACACTTAGCATATTTTCTTTGAAGTTCATGAGCAGCACTAAATCCAGCTGAGCAGCATTAACATCAAACATGAGCTGCAGTAATTCAAACAACATCAAGAAGACTTTTAATCCCAACAACAATGATAAATACATGACTATTTACAACGTCTTGATCATAGATAAAAACAACAACCTAAGTTGGCGTTCCTGTAATGGTCAACTTCCCAATCATCCCATACTTTACATACTTTATAGGGTAAGTGGCGATATCTTCCACTTTATACAATACTCTACATCATAGATTATTATCAATGAATAATTGATCCTTTGTGTAATTCCTTCGGTAGTTGCGAAATGATTATCTTCAAACTTTCCTTCTCCTTTTTTTGTTGCGATTTTTCTAATTTTTTCTTGATTTTTTTTGCTAACACTATACTATGAAACTCGGTGTAATTTCACCATCTTCATGATCATAATAATTCTGGATAATTCCTTCTGTAATTCTTCATTCTTCGGACGTACCATTAATTGTGATGGTAGTAAAAATACATGAGTTTTGACTATAATATACATTCCCATTTGCGATGTGCAAATTCTTCCAACCGTACCAAAGATAGAAAATTTTGACACAAGACTCGAGAAATACAAACTTTACACTTTAAGCAACTAGCAACTGTAAAATAAACTTAATCTAATAAGGTAGGCAAAGGTGTAAAGGTGTAATGAAATAAACAATTGGTATATTTCCTAAAGGATTGGCTCTACGGGTTGTTCTAGAGGTATCTTACTCTTAAAGTGAGAGTAAACAAATGGTTTATATGGGGGTTAACTAACCAGTGTAGTTAGTTAATAAGCAACATGTAAAGGCGATTTGGGTGTAATCCTAAAATTTACCAATTTAAACAAGTTACTCCATCTAAATCCATAGTACTTATCACTGCGGTCTCGAATAGATATACCAAGCCAAGTTCTAAAGTCTACAACATCACCGGCACACTCATATTTTGTGGAATTTGGGTAAACATTTGGAAACGGATAAGGTTAAATCCTCACAATATCTAACAAGGGTTATTGTGTGCGGGTTATGTATCAAGTAATTTCACAAAAGTATGCTTGAAAAAAAATTAAATTTGAGCATAATTTAAGCATTTTAGTGTGAAAAATAGGACAAGTATACATTCTAATTCCCATCCCCCCATTTAAATTATACAACGTCCTCATTGTATAGATAAAACATTAAATACGGGAATTAAAAAGAATTATAATAAGAAACTCCCCTGATATTTGCTCGGTAGATTCTCCATGTAGATTTATTAAGTAAGAATTGATGTTGAACAACCGTCTTGAGGTTTCAAGACTTCAACACTTCAAGATCTCTAGATTTGTAAATTCTTCACCAATATCCGTCGATATTTCTTTCACGAGGTCTTGTGTAGAAAATAGGAAAAATGTGCATTCCTATCTTAGTACCTACGGTTAATTTAAACTAAACAAACTAAATACGAGTCAGACTAGCGAATACGCCGTATCATGTGCATGAATACGCCGTATTGCCATAACTGACAATAATATTTTTAAAGTGCATAAAAAGTAAAGACCGTATGATATGGAGCGGATACGTCGTATTGATGTCTGGGAAGACAGACTCAATAAAATTAAATAACATTTCGAGTTGTCTCCCGGGAAGCACTTTTGTTTATAGCGAGGTCTTTAAGTTAGACTTTTCTTCAGCTTCTCTTCACTCAGCTCTAGTTACCATCCATCCTTCCTCTATCATGCGAAAGATTCCCTAGTATGCTCGGCATGCATCTTTGCTTGTTCTCACCAAATCATTATATTCATCTTCTTTAACAGCAACATACTCTTCATTTTGTCTAAATGAATACTTGATCATCTTTAATCTTCTCTTATTGCACACCGGCAGTTCATGAGTTTCACATAACTCTTGTCTTTCATCATGAGTTTCATTCTTATATTCTATTTCAATCGTGATCATGGTAGGTAATCTCATGGCTTTCCTATCTTCTCCAACCATCATTGCTTGATTCATCATCACTGATTAAGCCTTCCATGATAGCTTTATCTCTTAAAGCTTGTTCTTTTAGCTCGCTATCCTTCAAGGCTTCATACCATTCATAATCTTGATAATGGAGCGAGTTTCCAACTATGTAAGCTCCAGGTAAGTTTCCTCCATTACAGTATCCATCATTCTTCTAACGACATGTTGGCCATTCCTAACATCTAGTTTTATAGTTGAAAGGCTTGCAAGTATGTTTAACTGGTTTTGGTTCTATCCAAACTTTAGCATCAGTCCATGGTTTCTCATCAACCTATGGTATATCTTTGTTCCATTCATAGATCTAATCATCCTTATATTCATCACAAGTCTTTAATCCCTTAATGTCCTTAGTAAGTAAGTCTAGATCAATTTGCAAAAGATAGTTAAATTCTTTAAAGGTCTTGCACATAGGTGTCTCAAAATCAAATCTATTAGTGTCGATCCTAAAGACTTCAGCAACTTCATCTTCATTATCAGAACTTCATCAGCTCCTCTAATCCAGTAAATCCATAATGCTTTCTTTGTATAATAATCCATCATCTTGTAGTTAAAAAATGTTGACCCCAACCATTAAGTAAATGCAACATCAGATGGATCATATCTTGTATCATCATCAGCTTCATGCGACATTCGTTGCTCTGAATCATCATCCTTGTTTGAGTCATAAAGGATGTTAGCAACTTTAACTTCATATGTGAATAAATCATTATCCATTCCGCTTAATCGATTGAATTCATTGTTGAAAACTTCAAGTGATATATCGCAAGTGAGCGAAACATCTTTGACCTTAAGATCCTCAAGTTTCTCAAACTCTCCTTTGATTACCTTTGTCATTCTTAACTGACAAATAACCAAAAAATTATCAGTAGAACAAGCGGGAAAAAGGTGTTAAAAAAATTTTGAACTTTAACTTCGGGAGTGGAAAAGAACTTTATCAGATGATCGATACGCCGTATTCAATAGAAGTGAATACGTCGTATTAATCTTTTGAATGAATACGTTGTATTAGACAGAAAGTTGGATACGCCATATCCGATGGAAGTGGATACGCCGTATTGGGTTATCGACCAGAACAATGTATTAGAAAAACAATTTGATACAAGCAAACAATTAAACTAACAAATATATACAAAAATATACAAAATATACAAGAATATACACTAATCTAATTAACGCTACTCCTAAGGGTTAGATCTAATCTAATAACCAAAATATAAAATAAAAATCAAGATTAAATTTCACTCCCCGACGACGGCACCAAAAACTTGATGTGTCGTTGTGTGGTGTATGTTGATAGAAATAATGCCTAAAAACATTATTAATATTTTTCACATCTTTACGTTTTGATAATCACAAAATATAAAAATGTTCAATGTAAAATTAAACGTAAACAAGTAATTAGTAGTAAATTTTCATTTCGAAAATTATATCACTTAAAGGTATGAATAAATAAATGCTTAATGCATTTTATGATCAAAGGAAATTTTTATTCAACCTCACACTTTTATAAAATGCTGTAAACATTTTTATAAACATTACAAAACATTTTCTACAATTAAAAGAAATGTTTTATTCAAAATAAACATTTTGAAATTCAAATTTTTGGACCTAAAACGGCTAGAAAAGTTCCAAAAAATTCCCCCTACACAAAAGACAAACTAGGGAGCCCCTAGTCTAGGGCGGCCCCCTTAAATACACGGGCGGCCCCCTTAATTTTAAGGGGACCGCCCACCTATTTAAGGGGACCGCCCATAGGTAGACGCTCCTCCAGTTTGTCCTATAAATACTAGACTTTTCCCTACTATTTTCTCACCTTTTGCACTCATTCTTTCTGTTCTAAAACAGCCCACACATCTCATTAAAATCCTTTGATCATCTAATCATAAAGCTTTGTTTCCAAGTGATCCAAGCTCAATTCCTTAAGTGCAAGAGAAGAATACTTCCATCATTAAGTGAAGAAGTATTACACCTTTGTGTGTTGTTGCAATCTTATTGCATCCATATCATAACTTGTAAATCATTTGTAAATCTTGTAAAGTTATGTAGTTGTTAGATCTTGGTGATTGTTGTAAGTATAGTTAGATCTTGGTGATCTTTCCTAGTAGTGTTAGTTAGGTGTGATTATAGTAGTGGCTTGGTGAAGTAGTGGTGTGAAGAAAACTAAGGTGTGAAGAAGTTGTGTAGTCGTGATCAAGTCGTGAAGTCAAGTTGTGTAGTGAAGTTATGAAGTTGTGGTAGATTGGTTCTAGCTAAGATTAGAACTTGACATCTAGCTTAGTGTCGGAAATCAAGATAAGAGAAAGTTGTGTAAGATTTTCTCCGCCATAAGGGAGCTTGTTGACATAGTAAAGAAAACTATCGAGTTAGGTGCTCGAGGAGTGGAGTAGGGCGAAGAGGTGCTTCATTATTGAACCACTATAAATCTTCGCGTTGTGGTTTGATTGTTCTTACTCTTATCTCTTGTCTTACATTAATTTCTCATACTATCCTATTAATTGTTTAGATAAGTATATTGTTCATATTGTGCAAGTGTTGAATTCACATAAAGTCGAATCTAGAATTTTTATAAACACTTCAAAACCTTAAATTAAAAAGCGGTAAACTATTCAACCCCCCTTCTAGTTTTCATAGTTATTAATACGCCACACCTCGTCTTCCCGCTTTAGCGAGGTGTGACAACATTGATCTCGAAGTTTTTAGAAATTATGATTAACATGAAATTTTTTATTCCAAAGGGAAAACTTTTACAATTTATATCATCTGCCATAAAATTACATCTCACATATGTCTCTAACGAGATATGAACTCATAATCTCTAAGGCGCTGGGCACTTACATACCGATAGGCGAAGAAGCTTTTGGTATACTAACATGAAAATATAAAAATTAGTTTATTGATAAGAGTTTTTAATTAATTGTGTGGACCTTGAGTTTTCTATTAGGTAAATAAATTGATTTACTAAGCTAAGACCTTTAAGAGCAGGGGTGGAGCCACCCTGTAGGTAGTGGGGGGAAAGGCCCCCGATAAAGCTTCACCGGATTGGCTAAATTAGTAGGGAAAATAGTTAAATTAGTTAAAAAATCATTGGTGCCCTCAGCCCATAAACTAAAATGCCCTCTACACTTAAAGAAAATATCAACAATTGGATCTTCAAAGTGTTTTTTTTTCTGGAAATCGTAAGTGGCTGAACAAGAATGTTAAGGAAGGTTGGAAAATAAGGAAGAGAAAGATGAAGCCTTTGGAAAGCGGGGCATTATTAAATATATATTATATATCTATTTATATTTTATTTTAATTTTTTATTTTAGTAATAAATGTCCAATTTACTTTTGCGTGTCATTATTTTGTCCACTAACTCTAAAGGTTATAAATAGGTGGTGGTGTTTTTGTCCAAAACTAAGCTTCAAATTTTGAGTTTAAATTTCATTTTAAAGAAAATGATTTATGTTAACATTTCAAACAAAACACATTTTTATTGTACAAGTTTATAGGTCTAATTTACATGAGAAAATTATAGAGGTCTAATTACTTTGATACATATTTAACGGCTTATAGCTTGACTTATGTTTATATTTAGTTACTACATGTTTGTATAGAGTACATGTCAAGTTTATTATCTAAGATGAACCTAGTAAATTTGCAATATCAGTCAAGTCTCAATATTTAGTTGATGTAAGTTACATAAAAGAAGTATTATTTTGCGTTTAGTTAAAACCGACCCAACCCAATTTTAGATTTTATAAAAAAATTTACCCATTGTCAAATCATTTTTGTCGCTTGTTGCCCCCTTCGGTTAGATTTTCTTGCTCCGCCACAGTTTAAGAGAAAGGGTAGAGATCCACTATAAAGTGAGATCAAATTAAAAAGCCTAAAAAGCTAAAAGAGTTGTTCGATCTCAATTAAAAACAATCGTATATTCAGAATTTAAACAACAACCACATAACTCTTTCTTCAATTTGATCAGGGGCAGTTTGATAATTAACTTATTTTTTAACTTCACAGTCAAAATTCAAATTGTCATAACTTTCAAACGACAAACTTTTACAAAAAAAAACTAATTTCATCATAATTTTAGAAATTGACTCTCTTTAAATTTGTATGAATCTTGATATACAAATCGTAACTTTTTTTTAGATTTTAAGTAGGCACTGATTTTCTTGAAATTTTAGGCATCTTCGGTCGTAATTTTGTCTAACTTTAAGGCTGAATTACGCAAAACATAAAACACTAAAGTGTAGAATTTTTGCTCTTCTTATTGATAAAAATAAATGCCTAAAAAATTTATTAATATATTTTCACGGATCTTTACGTTTTTATTTTGATAATCATAAAATAAAAAATGTTTAATGTAAAATTAAACGTAAACAAGTAATTAGTAGTAAATTTTCATTTCAAAAATTATATCACTTAAAGGTATGAATAAATAAATGCTTAATGCATTTTATGATCAAAGGAATTTTTATTCAACCTCACACTTTTATAAAATGTTGTAAACATTTTTATAAACAATACAAAAAATTTTTTAACAATTAAAAAAATTATTTTTATTCAAAATAAACATTTTGAAATACAAATTTACGGACCTAAACGACTAGAAAATTTTTCAGAAAATCTCCCGTACACAAAATACAGAACTGGGGAGCCCTATCTAGGGCGGCCCCATTAAAATATACAACGGGCGGCCCCCTTAATTTACGAGGACCGCCCACGCATTTAAGAGGACCAGTTCATAGGTAGAACGCTCCTTCAGTAGTCCTAAAATACTGGACTTTTCCCCACTATTTTCTTACCTTTTGCACTCATTCTTTCTGATCCTAAAAACACCCACACATCTTATTAAAATCCTTTGATCATCTAATCATAAAGCTTTGTTTCCAAGTGATCCAATCTCAACTTCTCAAGTGCAAGAGAATAATACTTCCATCATCAAGTGAAAAAGTATTACACCTCAAGTATGTATTGCAATCTTGTTGCATCCATATCACAATTTGTAAATCATTTGTAAATCTCTGGCAAAGTGTTGTAGTAGATAAATATTTGTGATTGTTGTAAGTATAGTTGAATCTAGTGATTCATCCAAGTTGTGATAGTTAGGTGTGAAAGTAGAAGTGAAGTAGTGAAGTAGTGGTGTGAAGAAAACTAAGGTGTGAAGAAGTTGTGTAGTTGTGAAGTTGTGTTATGAAGTCGTGAAAGTAGTGAAGAAGTTGTGAAGTCGTGAAATATTGGTTCTAGCTAAGATCAGAATTCGACATCTAGCTTAGTGTCGGAAAATGATATAAAAGCGAAAAGTTTGTAAGTTTTTCTCCCGCCATAAGGGAGTTTGTTTTGACATAGTCAAGAAAACTCTTGAGTTAGGTGCTCGAGGAGTGAGTGTGCGAAAGAGGTGCTTCGTTTACAGAACCACTATAAAATAACTCGCGTTGTGTTTGAATTGTTCTTCACTCTTATCTCTGTCATACTCATTTGCTCAACTATCCTATTAATTGTTTAAGAATAATAATATTGTTTTATATTTGGCAAGTGTTAAATTCTCATAAAGTCGAATCTAAGTTTTTATAAACAAACATAAACATTAAATTAAAAAGCGGTAAACTATTCAACCCCCTTTTAGTTATCCACAATTGGTATCAAGAGCTACGTCAAACAAATTTTAAAAATCAATGTGTAGTATTTTAAAAAAAAAAACTTGATCGGTCTATGGAATCGGAAAAATATTTATAAAATGGCAATCTATGCAAAGACCACCACTATTTGAAAGTGATAGATTTATTTATTGGAAAAATAGATTCGAAACTTATGTGAAGTCAAAAGATCTAGATCTTTGGCATGTTATTACCGATGGTGATTTTCCTCCTATTCAAAATAATCCCGAAACTAAAAAGGATGAAGTTGTACCTTTTCATAAACAAAACGATGATCTTAAAAAGAAACTTGCAAAAAATAATGAAGCTAAAATGGTAATTTATAATGCTTTGCCACGTAAAGAATACGAAAGAATTTTTTACGTGTCAAACCGCAAAAGAAATTTAGGATACTTTGTTAATCACACTCCATCAAGGTAATAATCAATCAAGCAACAAAATAGATCTTTTAGTTCAACAATATGAACAATTTATGAATTCCAGAAGAGAGTCAATAGAATAAGTGCATTTTAGCAAATTTAACACTATTATTACTATCTAAAATACAACTGATGAAAGTTTTTTCTAGGCAAGAATTATGTTAGGAAATTTCTTAGGGCATTACATCCTAAATGGCGCGCAAAAGTCACGGCGATTGAAGAATCAAAGAATCTAACAACTCTATCACTTGACGAACTCATTAGAAATTTAAAGGTTTATGAAGAAGTAATTAAGAAAGATTTCGAAACCGTCAAAAGCAAAAGAGAACAAAGTAGATCTATTGCCTTGAAAAGGCTAGAAAGGAACTAGTGATAATATAGCTTCAAACCTCCGATAGTTAAAGAATACGCCATGGCCCATAAGAACTTCAAGAAATTATTTAAAAGACAAGGACGATTCGTAAGACAACCACATGAAGAAGAAAAAATCATTCCAAAGAAATAAAGGTGACAAAAATGGCAAAGGGAAAAAAAAATGCTTTAAGTTGGAGATTCCAAATCATCTCGTCGGAGATGTCAAACTATCAAGGTATCAAATCAAAAAGACGTTTGATGGAGGATCTGTTGTGATAGCAATGAAGATGAAAGGAGAAGATAAATGAAACAAGGGACTTATGGCAAAAGCTCTAATGAGGTACTTTCCCGCAACCGAATACTTTAGTGATGACCATCATCACTAGACGAAAATTGACTAGATAGTAAATATAGTAGAAACTATGCAACATAAGGACTAAAAAGTCATGGCTAAAAATAAAACTGCAATAACAAGCTAAAAAAAAAATTAGAAAATAAGCACAAGAATAAAAGATAAATTAACTAGGTAGAAAAAGGAAAGGAGAATTGAAGAATGTAAATTATGTCAAGACCTTAAGCTTGAAAATGAGAAGCTTAGAAAAGAAATATCTAGGCTAAAATCAATTTAATGATAGTAATCACTCACTTAAGAAAATAATAGGTTCTTAAAAACTTCCGGAGATAAATCCGGGTTAGGTTTTAATTTTACCAAAGGATCGCCTAGCGAAACCAAACAAGTAAAGTTTGTAAAAGCCTAAAAAGTTGAGTCGAAAGAAAAATTAATCGAATCAAACCCAAACTCAAAACCAAAAGTTATACTTATAATAAATACTAAAATTCCTATTGCAAGTGATGATGAGGTAAACATTATTACCAAACCCCTTCTTAAACCCAAAACCCCGGAGTCGAATTTACTAAACCCGCAATGAGGTCTAAAACACCTCCTCCGAGAAGAAAGAAAAAATTTCATCCTCGTTCCAAAACACATCAACCTAGGAGAGACCAAGGTAGACCAAATTACTCTAACACTAATCACACAATGTGGAATCATCCACACCCACCAAGCTTTACTCAATGTGGAAGATGTTCACTTGTAGCATAGTTTTTGAATCAAGTGCAAACAATTCGGAAACAATAACTTCGGTCCCATGAAACAATGGGAACCAAATGGCTAAATGATCATATCTTCCAAGGTTAATCATCTACAAGCATCATTTGGCTTTCGTTAAACAAATTGAAGAATTCATATAGGATTTCCATAAATCCTCATCCTTAAAGCTTGCTACCTTGAAGATTTTAAAGTGATTTCTCTTGAAGGCTAAGGTACGTCTCACTCTCTAATTACGTAAATTATAGATTGGTATATAATATACTTAGTATTAAAGTGATATGAAGAATTATGGTAAGTCACTAGAATGCCATTTGTTTGCTTTCCTAGTCTAAAAGAATTTGTTTTAAAAAGAACACATACTTTCACATGGATTATCCATGAAACACTATGAAATGGAAATCTTCTATGGCCACGAACTCACGTAGACAAAGAAAAGTGAGTTAGTGAATAATAATTAACATAGAAGTAGGATTAGTTTTGCATCAGAAAAGTCTTAAACTACTATGGATGAAACAAACTCCCTTCCACCTCGACGCTCGCCTCAACTACGTCTATCCAAAATCGCCTGTTGAAGTCTCAACTACCATTCCAATACCACATCTACTTCAATATCGACTTTTTCTATTATCAAAAACGTAATCAATTAATTTTTTTTCGTTCGAAGAAATTAACTCATCATGTTCGCAAGAAGTCTAGTCACCAAATCGTCTTATGTATTGACATCTTGATTATCTCATCTGAAATAGTCGAAGAAACTTTTTAATTAAACAATGGGGTAAATTAAAAAATTTGTCATATTCCTTCTACAAAAACTGGCCAAATTCAAAGATTTGTTTTTTCAGGTGGCAGAAGGAAATAAAATAAAAGGAAAAATAGAAGAAAGAAGACCATAAAGAAGAAACCCTATTAAATTAAAGGGATCGGTCGTGTAAAAAGGGCGGCCCCCTTAATTAATTAAAAGGACCGCCTATTTGTGAAAACAAAGACCCCTTACAGTCAAAATTATATACCAAACATCATTTTTTTTCTTCCCTCTTTCTCACACCTGTTGTAAACGAAAACCCCATCACCAAAACCTTGCTTCAAAATCAACCCAAACCACCAAATCACACTATAATTCGCAAAGGGGCAATTACTAACAAGTCTATCAACAACATCCATTGTAAGTTTTTTACAACATCTATTTGTTTATTTCATCCAATTTTGTTTCATAATCAAAATTGAGGTGTTTTTTAATTATTTTTTAATAATTCTTAGTTTGGTCTAGGATTTGCATAACTTACATTATACCCGTAGTCAAAGGAACATCTACAAACCCTGATAGAAATATGAATCAAAACACTATTTAGTCAAAAAATTAAGAACATATCTCATATAAACAAATAGCCGATTTTTGCATATATGCATTTTTAAACTTACACATTTGATTAATGCTCATAACAATGATAAAAATAATCAAGTATTAAATCTTCCAAACATACATTATATTTTCAAATCAAAATGATTAAAATTCTAATAAAATAAAGGAGTGTTTGTGCTTGTTTTCTTAGGTGATCCAATTTTTAGAGTCAAATGGACCATCAAGACACTGTAGTTTTGCACTTGTATAAACACACAACGAAACTTGCATAAGTCATCCAAAGATATATAATTCATATATATATTTATACATTTATAGAAAGGTATAAAATAAAGGGTCTTTTTGGTTATAATATTTTAAAAAACATGGTTTTTGATGTCAAAATAAACACTATTTAAACTTTTGTCAAGATTCAAAAAAAATAACATATAACTTGTCAACAAAATATACACTTACCGATAGTTTTACAAGCTAAAAACAAATTTTATATTAATAAGGGATGTTTATGGGTCCATTGTCTGATGTTTGAAATATATAACTAAATATATATTCTTATGACATCCTAGATTAAAGTCAAAAAAAATTAAGGAAAATATTGATTCACTTCTATAGGGTTTTAGAATTCGAAAGTAATCCTTGTCCACATTCGTCATTTTTCAAAACTTCATTTAATTTTCTTCTTTATTATATTTTTTTAACATTATTTAGTTGTTGATAACTTTTTTTAGGTGACAAAAATGCCGAAAGCTACTACCACCGATATATCTCTCACTAAATCCTACATCCCAAAAGTATCCAAAATTCCCGGCATCTCCCCTACTATTGCCCAATTCTACAAACCTATTGAAAACCGCAATATTCACAAAGGTCGTGTTGTTGATCAAGCCTACTACAAATCCAACAATATTGAGTGTCTCTTTACTAACATTCGCTTCAATTGTCTCTTTCAAATCAATGAGGCGATTGTTCCGAGATTTATTCTAGACTTCTATAGTCAAGTCACGGTACAAACCGATGAATATGGCTATCTTATTATCTCTTTTATGATTCAACATGAATTCATAACTCTCACTCTCGCTCAATTCGATCAAATCCTCAAAATTCCATACAATGGTCAAGCCGTTTTTACAAACGAATGGGACCTTGCATCTCTTGAGTATTCTAAAGAAACCGAGGGACCATATTGCACTGATCTTCCTACTCCTGACGAAATTCGTCGACTTCTTAAATTGGAACGTATCGTGGTAGACCGTATTATTAAAAGCCAAACCGTCTCTCTCAATCCAAATCAAATTCTCACTAAAGAACTAAGCCCCGACATGAAGCAATGGGAAGAACTCATTCGGGAGAATGTGTTCGGACTAGGAGGACATCGGGACCGTCTCCCCTTGTCTGCTCACAACTTGTATTAATGTTTGTTTCGTGAAGAACATACAATCTTGCTTATTTTTTTGTCAAAAGAATCGAATGTGCGAGAGCTACTCCAACCGTAAATCTTCCGTATGGCATTTTTCTAACTCGTCTTTATCGACACGTCATGGAAACGTATCCTCATCTTGACAATGACATCTATGACATTGTTGAGTGAGTCATGCGTCCTCTTACCCTAAAACAAACTCGACGACCTTGAAGTGATCGTGGCAAGGCACGTCATTCCATCTCTTCTTTATCCTCTCATCATCAAGGCACGTCATCTTATCAACATGATGTGATGATGATGATGTCGAAACTTCTCGAGCAAGTACTCCATCTCCTACCACCTATAACTTTTTTAATCCACTCAACTACCAAAACTACCAAATGCCTTCCTCTTCCGAACAAACCGATGAAACTCTCTTTGAATGACAAACCACCTTGCTTAACCAAACGCAACAAATGCATAAGGAGATGCGCAGAGGGTTCAAATCATTTGGAAAGGCACTAAAAGGAGTGTTTAGCAAGAAGAAGAAGTGAAGACATAGGAATGAAATTAGCTAGATAACTAAATGTAGTTTGAGACAATTTTTAACTTGATTATGTACATGTTCTAAACAACTTGTGTGGTGATTATCCGATTTATTCAAAAAGACTTAGGTGTTGGTTATCTTTAGATACTTGCTTGTTATGATGATTTAAACCCTTGGTTGTGTTATCTAATCAACAACTTATGCTATTTTGGTTTCATGATTTGATGTGTTTATTGCGTGTTATATGATTAAATGTGCTCATAAAAACACAATAGGTCGTGCTCTGCAAATAAACCACCAAAACAAAAATACTCTCACAAAAAATTCTAGAAAAACTCTTTTTTTAAGTAAAATGGAAACTAACAGAAGGCGGCCTCCTTCATTTATAACGGGCGGCCCCTTTATCTTTAAGGGGACCAACCCCTAATTAAGGGGACCGCCCTAGTAAATCACGGGTAAAACAGTATTTTTCCTGCTTTTTGACCCTCTTTTACCTAGTCTCAGCTATCTTTGCTCAAAATGCTCGAACGCAATTTGGAATAACTTAAACTAGTTCAAACTCATTCCATTTTCAAACATTTCCTTCCCATAAATCTCTTCCAAATGATCATCACCAACACATCATCTTCCTCATCATACACTAACCATTATCAACATCCATGACATCCACTAGAGCTTCCATTTCTAAAGCCTTCAAGAGATCAAAAATCAACATCATTCCACCAAGACAATTGCTTGTGGATTTAAATCCGATGACAACAAAAAAAAACACCTCATCACTGCCAAACATCAACTCTCATCAAACTAGTGCTCCTAATGCACCTTCCAAAACACCATCAACCAAAGATATTTCTTCATCCTCAATTGACTACATACTCAAATCACCAACCTCATCAACATCAATTTCACCTAATGGTTACTTGAACCCACCAACATCTCTTCCTCGAAGAGTTTCCCTACCACCTCCAACTCAAGAAAATGCATCAATGGACATCACTCTCACCCTTTCACCAATTACCTCACTTGATGTCCAATTTGATACTCCATCACCTTCACCATCTATATTTGGTCATCTCATCCCTTGGAACTTACTCAAAGCGCATGGTGATTCATGTCTTTGTTGTATCCACAACCGAACCCTAATCATTTTTTGGGTATAAGGGTGAACTTCCAATATATGTTCATAATTGAAACATATGCTCTCAACAACCCACCAACAACCATTATCCCACCACCTCCACCATCTTCCCCAAACTAAACATACTCTATGTTTAGTTTCTCAAATAATGTTTATCCCACCATTTTGCAAGCAAGTCGTATGAAGCTTTACTAGTTATAGGACTTTTTGTAGTTTAAATTTTTTATGTATGTTAGCATTTTCCTTATGTATGCATGAGTGTGGTTCACACACTATTTTATTTTTAATGGATGATTATTGTTGGTTGCATTATTATTATGTCATATTTTTTCCATCTTGCTACATGTTAGAAATATTTGTATATGTTCTAACATCGTTTATGTAAGCCCAAGAAACATAGCAACGATTCCTTGGTGTCCTCGAACAAGGGGGAGCAAACATCAAGGGGGCATTTATTCTGTTGATTTTACTAGCAATTCTCGACGATGCCTTTTTGATTCTACAAAAAGGGGGAGAAATGACATAAAACTCACTAAATACTTGTTTAAAAATAAATTTACATTTAATGAGTTTAAATTTTGTAATCATCAAAAAGGGGGAGATTGTTGATAAAAATAATGCCTAAAAACATTATTAATATTTTTCACATCTTTACGTTTTGATAATCACAAAATATAAAAATATTCAATGTAAAATTAAACGTAAACAAGTAATTAGTAGTAAATTTTCATTTCGAAAATTATATCACTTAAAGGTATGAAATATATACATAGCATAATCCATTTTATGAGCAAAGGAAATTTATTCAACACACACTTTTATAAAATGTTGTAAACATTTTTATAAACATTACAAAACATTTTCTACAATTAAAAGAAATGTTTTATTCAAAATAAATATTTTAAAATTCAAATTTTCGGACCTAAAATGGCTAAAAAAGTTCCAGAAAATCCCCCTACACAAAAGACAAACTGGGGAGCCCCTAGTCTAGGGCGGCCCCCTAAATACACGGGCGGCCCCCTTAATTTTAAGGGGACTGCCCACCTATTTAAGGGGACCGCCTATAGGTAGACGCTCCTCTAGTTTGTCCTATAAATACTAGACTTTTCCCCACTATTTTCTCACCTTTTGCACTCATTCTTTTTGATCTAAAACAGCCCACACATCTTATTAAAATCTTTTGATCATCTAATCATAAAGCTTTGTTTTCAAGTGATCCAAGCTCAACTTCTTAAGTGCAAGAGAATAATACTTCCATCATCAAGTGAAGAAGTTATTAAACCCTCAAGTGTGAATGCAATCTTGTTGCATCCATATCACAATTTTGTAAATCAAATTGTAAATCTTTGTAAAGTTGTGAGTAGGATAAAATCTTTGTGATTTATTTTAAGGTATAAGTTTGAATCTAGTGATTCATCCAAGTTGTAATAGTTAGGTGTGAAAGTAGAAGTGGAGTAGTGAAGTAGTGGTGTGAAGAAAACTAAGGTGTGAAGAAGTTGTGTAGTTGTGAAGTCGTGAAAGTAGTGAAGAAGTTGTGAAGTCGTGATAGATTGGTTCTAACTAAGATTAGAACTTGACATCTAGCTTAGTGTCGGAAATTGATATAAGCGAAAGTTGTGTACGGGTTTCTCCGCCATAAGGGAGTTTGTTGACATAGTGAAGAAAACTCTCGAGTTTGGTGCTCGAGGAGTGGAGTAGGGCGAAGAGGTGCTTCATTACCGAACGACTATAAATCCTCGCGTTGTGGTTTGATTGTTCTTACTCTTATCCTTTGTCTACCTTATTTGCTCATATATTAATTGTTTAGATAAGTATATTGTTTATATTGTGCAAGTGTTGAATTCACATAAAGTCGAATCTAAGTTTTTATTAACAAACATAAACATTAAATTAAAAAGAGGTAAATTATTCAACCCCCCTTCTAGTTTTTCACACTTTATATAGAAATTTAAATCACACAAATCCGAAATGATATGAGTGAGATATCGTATTTTGAAAATGACGTTTTAAACATATTTAGTGCACACAAAGTGTTTGATAAAAAACGCAAAGAGATTTTCCTTTTAAAATTACGAAACACTTTTTTATTGAGAACAACCTAGTTTATAAATGAACAACACTTTTATTAATGAAAAAAAACATTTATTGATGAACACATAGGGCGGATGGGAGCGGAGGATGATGATGGGGGGGGGGGGGGGGGGGGGAAACCCTTTTTATTGATGAATGGCATTTTTTTATTGATGAACAATTATTTTTTATTTACGAACAATTATTTTTATTGAGGAACAACATTTTTTATTGATAAACAACTCTTTTTATTAATCAACAACATGTATGCTAATTTTTTTATTGATGAACAACGGTTTATATTGATGAACATCGCATATGATGAATAACTATTTTTATTGATGAACCCTAAACCCTAAACCATAAACCATAAACCATAAACCAAAAACCCTAAACCATAAACCAAAAACCTTAAACTTTAAACGCTAAACCAAAAACCCGAAACCTAAAACACTTATTTCTATTGATGAAGAATTCTTTTTATTGATAAACAACACTTTTTATTGATGAACGCCTCTTTTTATTGACGAACACCGTATATGATAAAAAACTTTTTTTTATTAATGAATAACATCACATATAATGAACAACTCTATTTATACGGTTTTATTGTATGACTTAAACCTTTAGATTAACATCCAATAAGTTAAGCATCAATAAGGGTAACCCGAACGCATATAACTTTTTCTAAAAGTTAAGTAACTTAAATGTTGAGTGATATATTGACTACGCGCGAGCTCACCCCTCAAATATGTAAACAAATACAAATATGTGATATAAATACACCGAGGGACGAAATCACGCGAGATCAAGAAAACCGGAAGCAGTACCAGGGCCAGTACACCGGGGGGCTATCGTTAAGTTCCCCAACGAGGCTGAAATGGAAAATCGCAAGACGAATGATGATTTGTGTTTGGATGTCACAAGGAATGATTTGGCACTCAAATTTATAACAATAAGCAAAACCACATAAAAATAGCAAAGAGAATAAACTAGAACAAGAATCAAGACTAGGAATGACAAAAACCACGACAAAAACGTTTACACAAATAACACAAATAAGCTCAAAAAAACTTAAGATAATTAAAAATAAGCTGAAACTAACATCTAAATAAGTAACATATAAAAAGCAATTAAGCTAAATTTAACAAGAAAAACAAAACAGTACTAACAACATTACAAACAGAATTAAAACTGACAATAATACAACACTGTCGAAAGTAACTATCTAGGAGCCTACGATATAACAGAATAGCAAAAGACGGTAAGTCACAAGGCTAAACCATACACCTACACGAAAAAAAAATAAATAAACAAGCCAACACAAAGATTCACCAAACCATAAAAGCACATACTACCAATGCCTACCCTCACCCCACCACGCCCAACCCATCCACCACACCTCAAGTCCCCCACCCCCATCACCACCAGAATCTCCCCTAACCCCACGCCCCTGCCGTCAAACCACCTGCCCCCCCGACCCGTGCCCCCATTAAACCATCACCACATCGCCCCGACATGACCCCAACTAACCCACCTCAGCCCACCACCTAATCACCTCACCCCATCCCCCACCCACCCCCCCGAATAACACATACCTACCGACCCAAACTAACTAACCAGTCACTATTACCGAAACCCCCATCAACGTATACGCTAACTACCTTAAACTCAAATGACATACCCATGCAACAGCCCAACATCCTAAACTTTCGTAAAGACGCATGAATCAAACAGGGAACCTACCAGCTCACAAAGATGTAACTACCGTAAAACCATAAACTCACATATTAACCACGTGTAACTATCATTCTAAAGTAAAGAAAGTAAAGTAAAACCCGTATTAAACTAGCAAAAAAGCAAAATAAGCACTTACCAAAACAGATCAGCAAAAAAAAGAACAATCAGGAAAAAGAAAAACATACAACACCCTTGCTCAAAACAGGGTAAATAGAGAAACTACAAGCTCCAGCAATTGTATAAAAAAAACAAGCAAGTGAAGTCCATAAAGCCCATCCCCGAACTGGCTTATCATCCAAACATAAGCTGTGGTATATTTGAGCAGTGATATTTTTGATTTTTTCTATAACTACTTAACTTTTTAAATTGACTTGATTAAGGTAGCTTAGAAACAACTGTACTGATTGCTTTATTGAACACAAAACATATAAGTAAGAACCTTAACACTTGAAATATGGATAAATGATTTAAACTCAAAATTGCATTAAAACTTGAAAGTTTTACAAAGCTGAAAGTAAAAGCTGTAAATAACTGAAAATTAGGCTAAGTTATTCTAAGATTAACTAGTTTTTTTCCAAAAGGCATACAAAAAGGAGTTCTATTTAATAGCTAAGTCTTCGAACTTGCAGCTTTGCTCTTCTTGGAGAGCAAAAAACGAAGTGTTCATGTTTGTGTGAGGTAAGTCCAAAGCAAATCCCAGCCATTGATTTCATTTGTTCATCTTTGGAGTCAATTCTTAGCCATTGAAGATACTGGGAAAGGTGAGGTATTGCCAATACATGGCTTTTATACAACAGGGGGGGTGTAGTAGGGTGGAATGAAAAGAGTTGGCTAGGAGAAGAAGTGGAAATGGTTTTGCAGGGGAGAAGGTATGGGACGACCACCAAGTTGTACCTGGGTTTGTTGGGCGGGAAAGAAGACTTTTTGGGGGAGTAGGCAGTTTGGTCCCCTGAAGATGTATAACTTGAATGTAATCTCTACCCGGTTGGCAACTTTGACCCTTGTCTTTTTAATCTTTTGTGATACAACTTTAGGCTTGGCAGTTTTAGCCCCTCAAGTTGTATTTTCTTCATGCGGATGACTTGAGATTTCGACTTGACTTGGTCCTTTCCTTCCCGTGCTTGGATTTGTTTGTTTTTGGCTTTCTTATTGCTCCTTTTCTTGAATATCCGTTTCCTGCACAATACAAATGCAAAACATACAAATACAATGTATTTTTGGTATGTTTTTAGTCATTTAAGTCCGCTTAATATGGAAAATGGTATGTGTAATTAAACACATATCAATAACCCGTCGAGGAAACGAAATACTAATTTATAAAATATTATTTTATAAATTTCCAACTAGAAAATAAAGACATAGTTTTGTTAAAACTTTAGAAACATCGTTTACTTAATTCGTAACTTTAAAATATCATTTATTTTTATGCACAAACTTTTTGTTTAATTAAGTGGTAATTTCCGAAATGTGTCAAATTGTTTTGTTTCAATTATTTTTTTGTCACGTTTCATATATAATAGTATTAAGTATTATATACCTTGGCCACTTATTTAATTGTTTGTCTTTGTTATATAATTCACCATACGAATTATATACTCATTCATATTCCATATGTAATATATACGGGATATATTACATACCATGCTTTTACTTTCGATTTATTTTATTTAACCAACCACCAAACTATCACAACTTGAAAACTAAATCTTTTATCAACGTGTCGCATTGATGTGACTATCCATTGGAAAACCCAAATACATTATCCTAGGCTAGTGGGTCATAGCCGTTAAGATAAACCGCAACTTCTTGGTCGAGCCATTCTAGTTTCCGTTCGTGTTATGCTTAACATATGCATTTTTGCCAATCGTTATACAACATCGAGGTGAGTTTATAGCCCCTCTTTCACTTTTTTTACAATTACTTTACAAATCTCGGGAGAGAATACATGCTCGTTACAATTTGTTTACACATTCATTTACAATCTCTTTTACATATTTGATTGCATACTTGATTTCATAACTTGGTTACATACATGTTTACAAAAATTGTTTACATACGCATTACAAACTCGGTTACTTGATTTATATCACACTCTTTCTACTTATGGATTTAAGTATTTAAAGTTGTTTATGAATACAATGGTTATTTCTTCATTGGATACAAGTGTTTTTGGTTATCATCTCCTGTTTACGTGTTGCCTACGTAGCGATTAGACCACTCTCTTGCCCAAAACTATCATGAACTGTTAATTACGGATTATAAGCGTGAATGTTATAAATAGATCTATTGGGACTAATTATCCTTATCCGGGTGAGTAGCGCTCACTACCCACGGGGCTCTCGATAAACGGATATATATCATGTCAAATCTCATTGGTGTCTTGGTCAGACACCGGTAGGGCAGAATACACTTGGCATATTATATGCTTCACAAACTAGCTTCGGTGTCATGAGCTTAGCGCAATAGTAGATACATTTTATGTGATACTGTATCTGTTATAGTAGTCACATAGATTTTGAAAATCTTGTGGTTCACACTACGTTGTTGAACATTGCTGATTACTAAACACTTTTCATTATACTTTGTTGAAGCAGTAAACACTATACTCTTTCAGTTCTACATTTACACTTACACTTTTGACGACTATTATAAGGATTGAAATGGTCATGCATACTTTACAAATCTTTTGATTTCAACATTTACATATACAAAAATCTATGAACTCACCAACTTTATGTTGACCCTTTTAAGCATGTTTTTCTCAGGTGAATTAGATGCTTGGCTTACTAGATGTGCATTGGAGTTTAAATTTGGCAAGATTTCATTCATGGATTTCTACTTACATACAAATGATCAAATCTCGTTATATTGCTTTCAAGCTTTTCATTGTGATGCAATTATGGGACAAATGTTATAAATTTCAAGAAAACCAACGAGATTACTTTTCAATCGATACATTTAGAGGTCGTTCTCTTGTATCTTGTGTTGTTGTATTATGAAGTAACGTCCCCAGACATATTTCTGCTGCGACACATTTTTGGGGGTGTTACACATTTATTCAAGAAACAAGATGCTAAACCACGTCTTATTCGATAGATTTTACTCTTATAAGAATTTGACATAGAAATCAAGGATAAAAAAGGAACAAAAAATGTCGCAGACGACCACTTGTCCCAAATTGAAAATGAAGAGTCAAGTGATGAAAGTGAAGTGGATGATAACTTTCCTAGAGAAATCCTTATGGAAATTAACACCAAAGATGAACCATGGTTCGTAGACTTTGCAAACTATTTGGTAGCTGATATTATACCAAAAGGGATGACGTACCAACAAAAGAAAACATTACTTCTGGGAGGAACCCTACCTCTTCAAAGTATGTTCTGACGGAATGATCAGACGCTGTGTATCCAGACCAAAACCCAAACAATTTTAGATCAATGTCACTACGGACCAACCGGTGGACATTATGGATAAAATGTAACAGCTAAAAAGGTCCTAGATTCAGGATTTTACTGGCCAACAATCATAAAAGAAGCTCATACTCTAGTTCAACTTTGCAAAGCATGCCAAAAGATGGGAAATATATCAAAACGTGATGAGATGCCTGGTATGTGTTTAATTACACATACCTTTTACCTTTAAAAACGAGCTAAAATAACCAAAAACGGACTTAAAATGCCAAATATACGCTTGTTATGATTATTGTATTCGTGCAGGAACGGATTTCTAAGAAACTCGGACTCGAAAAACAAAGCCAATACAACAAAACCGGTCTCGGGATTGGAATATAAAGACTGTGAAAGCAAGCCAAAATCGAAGCCGAAAAGTCAATCAAAGTCAAAATGTCAACAGAAAAGTCAACTGGTCAAAGTCAAAGTCAACACGCATATGGTCAAGCTCAATAGAAGGAAAAAAATATAAACTTTAGGGACTGTAATGGCTAAATTCACTAAGTTATATTTTCACTAAAAAAGGAGGAGAATGAAGAGGAGGGCCTAAAATGCATATTTGCAAAGTTATACTACAAGGACTCTTAAACTGCCAAGTACCATAAAACATACAACATTCAAGGACCCGTTCTTGTGATGTATTCCCATTTTAACTTCTTGGGTGACCTTAAACTGCCATGTTCCCCAAAGTTATTTAACACAAGGGACCATGGTGGCAATAACCACACAAGGACCGTGGCTGCAAAACCTCATATAACCTAGAGGGACCATTTGTGCCAATCTCCCAAACCCACACTCTGTTATAAACATAACCCCTTTTCCCGCTTCTTTTTCCCCCCAAAAACAACTCACGGGATTACAAGCCCATTTTTACCCTGCGTTTCTTCTCCACCACCATGGGTACTCACCTTCCCCCTCCTCCACTACCATTCCCACCAAAAATCACACCTTTCCATGTTGGCAATCCTATTTTTCACATAAAAATTGGCCGAATCAATGGCTGTGATTAATCCAAAGAAGCACAATGGCAATGGATGGCTGGGATTAACACTTGGGAGCCTCTCACAGAAGAAAACCACTTTGCAAGTTTAAAGGTTTAGGGCTTAGTATAAATAGAGGCTATGTGAGCCGATTTATGTATGGAGAGGGGAAGTTATTTTTTTCTTTAAAATTAAGTCTCTTTTTATGTTTCTTTCAAGCTTATTTACAGCTTATTGTAAGCTCTTTGTATTATTTTAAAAGTTAATGAAGTCTTGAAAGTATCAAGGTTTTATACCCAATTTGGAGTTGTATTGTCAAACGGCTTAAATTATATTCATATGTGGTAAATAAGCTCCTATAAGCTCTTATAGAAGTTTGAATAAGCTTATAAAACTTAAACTCTTCATAGTTTATAGTTTTATAAGTTTTTGTTTAAAAAAAATCAAGAATAAGCCATTTGGAAGATAAGCTAAACTTGGAAGAGCTTATTGGCTTATTCACTGGCTTATTTATAAGCCAGAGCTTGTAGCTGAAAGCCCTTGAGGGGTCAAAAGGTCCTTGTAAAAGCTTGGACAAAAGTAAGTACAATTCTCTCCTTTAAGTCTCAATTTTTAGAATTTTTTATAGCTTATTCTGTTTTAGCTCTTTAAAGTGCTTATTTCCAGCTTATTATTGTTCATTAAGGTTGTTTAATGCTTATTTGTCCTTTCCCTTTTAGAATTGTGAGTTAAAACAGCCTTTTAAAGTATTAAAATCCATTTTAAGAAATTAAAGGGGTGTTTGGGTTAAGAGAAAAACGGGTCAAAATGGTTACATCTTTGGGTTGAGGTCATCAAAATGGATGTAGCTTAGATTTTTAAGCTTGTTTAAGCTGTTTTTAAAAGATTTTTAAGGGTGAAAATTGTTTTTCAAAGTTTTTATAATAGCTTGTTAAACTGTGACTTTTCAAAAAGGCAACAAGTGCTTATATCCATAAGCACTTGAATTTTAAGTTTGAGGTTCAAAAAGAGTGTATTTCTGTGTGTGTTAAACAAGTTGCAAACACTCTTTGTCTTTTGACTTTGTAAGTCAAAAATCACCAAGTTTTTTTTTGTAACAGTTTTAAAAAGACAAAAGCCTTTTTCACCATCAAAAATCAGCAAGTGTTTATGGTTTTTAAAAGCTAAAATTTGGTGCATAAGTCCATAAGCTAGGGCACTCAATCTGTTTTAGCTTGATTTTTTGTTTAGAGCTTATTTGACAGCTTTTTAAAAGCTGTCAAATAAGCCCTTGAGTTTAGCTTAAAATCTCCCCTGGTGCAAAGGGGAGACTTTAAGCTCTCATTGCTTATCCTCTTTGTCCATTTAAGCCCAATCTTTTGGCTTATTTTAAGAGCTTATAAGCTCTTCTATAAGCCTCTTAAGTTTCAGCTCTTAAAAAGCTTATTTGTTGGCTTATTTTTAAGGCCAAACTTGGCTCTTGACTGTTTTTGAATGACTTAGGTGAAGGGGTTGCTTATTTTCCTTTTCTGGCTTATTGAGCTTTTCTAATAAGCTCATTGTGGCCCCTCATAGCTTTTTAGGTTAACATAGATAATAGTTGAGCTTATTTACCTTTTCCTAGCTTATTTGCCCAAATGATTTAGTCAAATTTTAGTTTTAAGCTTATTTTTAGTTTCTGTCAAAAATAAGCTGTTACAGCTTATTTAGCTTTAAGCTTTTAGTTCTTTAGCTTATCTAGGTTAGTTTAGACTCCCTTTTGCTTATTTTGTCCTTAGTCCTAGAGCTTATTTGCCTCCATATGATGTCCAAAAAAGATCTTAGCTTTTTTTTAGCTTTTAGCCACTTTAAGCTAAACTGCCACCTTTAAGCTTATTTTTAAGCTTATTGACAGCTTTTCTCAAAAAGTTGTAGTTGACAAAGTTGTTAAGTCCCACGAGCTTAACAACTTTGCTTCTTTGAGTTTTCGAAAAAAAAAAAAAAAAAGGGGAATAGACATAGAGTCCGGTGGGAGCAAGACTTTGTAACCCGTGACATCTCGATACAATCCCCTTTTATATCATACTTACCACTGCCACCCTTGGGTCTTTTCGTTTTTAAAGACTCAAGGGCTTGCCATACTTAAAGGGGTTTTAGGCTTGAAAAACAGCTTTTTCGTGCTTTTATTTATAAGCTTTTTCTTTCCGTGTTCTTATTTTTTCGTAGGAACTTTATAGGTATTATAAAGTATTTTTAGAAAAAATATTTCAGAATTTTTTGATATCATTTAATATTTTTTAATGATTTAATTTCGTCTAAATGTTTTAAAAAAATTCATAAAAAATACAAAAATTATCAAAAAAATATTTTTCTTTTTTAGAAAATTTTATTTTGTCATATAGTTTGTATGAAAAATATAAAAATTTTTGTAGGGTTATTTTTACAACTTTTCCTTTTTTAAAGAACGGGTCCGGGTACGTTTTTTGTTTTGACTCGTTTTTGGGTCAAACGAACTCCGTTTTCGGTCTAGTCTTTTTCATTCTTCGAAAGTTTATTTGTTACCATGAGTAGTTTAGAAGTTCCGAAAATTTGTTTCGGAGGGTCTAATTTTTGATGTTTTAGGTTATTCCCCCTTTGTTCGGGATTCGTGCTCCCGTTTTTCAGCTTAATTTAGTAATTTTTAGGTTTTTCTTAAACGTTTTTATTTGTTATTGATTAATTTGACTTTTTCATCTCTCAATCAATTCCATTCACTTTCAAACTCAAATCTTCGACTGTACCGATCTTCCAGTCCAGCCTCGTTGGGCATTTTTAAATTAATTACATTATAATTTCACCTAATAATTAATTTCTTAAGACCCGGGGGA
This sequence comes from Tanacetum coccineum, assembly GCA_026074375.1. Lineage (NCBI taxonomy): Eukaryota > Viridiplantae > Streptophyta > Magnoliopsida > Asterales > Asteraceae > Tanacetum > Tanacetum coccineum. The sequence continues at coordinate 29,921 of BQNB010027585.1, forward strand.
ACACCTCTGTTACTACTTCTCGGTTTTATTGATCTTGTTGATTTTTAGACTTATATGTATTTTATATTTTATTATATATTATATATATAGTGTAAAAACCCACAATCAGAGCACTATATTTTTTCCTTAAAATTCATATGTTGTTGTAACATATTGATGGAATCATCCCTATCTTAAGCTAGATGTTAATCCTTAGATTGGATAAACTTCCCACTGGGAATTTAGGAAATTAAAAAAATAAGGAATGCATAAAATTTCAACTTCAATGAAAAATTTTAATATATGGATGGAAACCTTGTGTTATTTAACTAAGGATTCATCATGTATATATCTTATATTGTGTATGAGACTGGTTGTTACTTTTGCACAAGAGCAAGATGAGCTAACAACAACAATATCTAATTGAGAGTGTTTAGATGGACTATTACAACATATTAATTGAGTGTGATTTAGATGATTGTTAAAAAACAAAATGTTTACGAATTATATAAGGCATAGTGTTGTTTGAGTACACATGATGCTAGAGAATAATCAATCCTAGTTAAAGTAGGATTTTATCATTTATAATAAATCTGCTAACTAGATATGCTCCGCTAAGAGCATTGTTGCACTACACATTAAAGAATAAGAATACTTTACATTTTAAGAAACTGTAAAGATGACTGTTTGAGATTAGTATGTTGGTGACTTCAAATACCTCATTAAAGGTACTTCCACATTTCCATACTATGATACTTGCAATAGTATGCAAATATTAATACGACACTGCACTTCTATCATTCAAATCCTTCATACAAATTTATGAAATTTGAAAAGAAGTATTCAGAAAGTTTACGCACAGTATGACTATTTAGCTTTCTTGTATAGAAAGAGTTGAGAATGTTGGAAACATTGGACTTCAACTAACTAATTAGTCTCATGCATATCTGTTTTAGTATTTAGATAATTTGGATTGTAAGATAATTTTTACTTTTTGATGAATGAAGATACGTGGTATTTGTTATTCATACATATAATAATTGTTATTCTATATTTGCATGTTTAATCCTTGAATGATTTGAATTTTTATTTATTATATATTTGTCAATTGTCGCGTTATCAATAGGAAATATGTTACATAAGACAAATATGAGTGTTGGTTGTATTTTTTAAATACATGGATAGATTCCAACCAAACTCATATGTTATTAATCACTAGGTTTGCATATTGGACACCCAACTTTTGGTACATTTTCTTTTGGATCCTTGTCATGAGTTATATGTCAAAATGGTTTAATAAAGTCATTCCTTTGACTTGAGTGACAAGCCAGGTTCATACATGTGTCGGATATCACTTTTTAAGTATAAGTCAAACAATGCTATCCTGATAAGGTAGTTCTTTATAATGCTATTTCTTGGAGATAGTGTTGTGAAGCAAAGCAATCCACTCAAACTTGTAGTCAACAAAGAATTTGTTCCTCCACTTGATAAGTGTAGTATAATACCATGGGCCCTATCTAGAATTAATCATACAATTGTATGGCTCCACTCCCCCACCAACTCCGCCACTTCTTTCATTCCACCTCCTCCCAACAAGCTCATCCTATGATTGTAACCCCAATAAACACGATACACACCACCACAAATACCTCTTCTACACCGAATTCTGACACTAATTGTAAGCGAATAAAGTAAAAGGTCTAGCTGGTCCACGAGTGAAAAAGGAAAAAGAAAAGAAGAAAGCCAGCGAAATTATATGTTGTGCTATTAGAGTTTTCATAATCTTGACTTTATCAAAGATTCATATATTCATATGTAATTTTTATTTTTTTTTTTTGTTTTATTTTGTGACTCGGGTGGTTTTATATAAAGTAAGGCAAAAGGAGGAAATAAATATTGTGATTTTATCTATCTATACTTCTATACTAAGGATATTGTACAATTCCATGAATGTGAATGTGATAAGTGAAAACTGAATGTATTTTAGGAAGGAATGAAAACTGAATTTTATTACATGAAACACAATAATTATGTATCAAAATTTGATAATAAATCATGGTAGTCAATATCATTATAACATTTATAATAGCCCATTTAATTTATCATTGTAACGGCCTTCAATAATTATTAAAAAGTGTAACTGTTAAAAATCATTACTATCGATAATGATTATTAAAAATGTGTAACCGCATCCACCATATAAATCCACACAAACCATTTCATATCTCTCCACACAAATGTTATTTTACAACAAAAAATAATCTCTCAATATACCCTCACTTTCACTTCTCAACTCTTACGGGTACTTTCTGCAGATATTATTTATATTTTTATTAGAAAAACGCTTATTTTGAACGTTATAAAAAATATTTACCACAATATCGCATATCGTTAATTATCTGCAGCTAGAAATTACCGGTGTTATGCACGGGTACTCTATCTAGTAATAGATAGAAGATTGAGTCCTATGTCTTAAATGTTAAGTGTAGTATCTAAAAATTGAATTTTATGTCTTAAACGAGTCCTGACCACACCCGTGCGTTGCACCGGGCTTGGTGTGGGTTAAAAAATTTTATTGGTTTATTTTTATATTTCAAGTTCATATGAATTGCACTGAAGTTATGAAAGAGGGGTAAGTTACTTTTCTCATTTGAGCCGTGTATGAAACACGTAATGCGCATGATTTATATATAACGCTCTAAGTGTGAACAAAGTCATTTGTTGAGCCTATGTAATATAAGGTAAGAATTGGATCATTTTAATTATTTAAAGCCATCGTATAATCTTTATACAGTTGTGCGCAACTTTGGTCCAAAGCCACTACTATTTCATTAAACTATCAAAAAGTCTACTTTTTGGCTTTTGCTAATTCTAATCTTAATGGGTGGCCGCATGTAATCATATATAAATTTTATGTACTCTAATGCTAATCCTACTCAAGTTAGAGAAAAAGATTTTAGGAATCAAATTGTGAACCTTTCCTGGTTATTGCTACTTTATCTTATACGTAGTAAAAGATATCTCCGCTCCTATATATTGTAATATTCATCATTAATGTAATGCACTTTGAATACAAAAAATAAATACTTGATTCATTTGCATACCTGAATCACATGATGAACCAACCTTAAATGATGTGTCACGTTGAAATTTAGCTCTTTCCTGTTGTAACTTATCAATTTGCGCCTTAAAATTGACGTTAGCTTTTGCCTCCTAATCAAAACTACTGAAGGTTCCGGATCCTTATTTGCCTCAGTTTGTGGTGGTATGTAATTATAATGTAATCATGAAACGGAATAGTTGCAAGTCGCCTCTTTCTTAAGTTAATAATGAAATTACGGCATACTCCACGACGACTTGAGGCAGAGGTCACTTGTATTGACCCGATTGTCAGAGCCCAGAAGGTGAGATGTTAAAACGGATCCGGTTGGGTTGGGTTGACATCGTAGCAGTTTTTTTTGTTTTCTGAGGGTACAAAGTTGACTGTGAACACGAAATTGATCTGGCGAGATAGTTTAACATCCGAACGATATTTCCTTTTGGAATCTGCAAGAAAGTTGGGTTTGAAGGACGCGGCTGAATATCTTGATGATCAAACAATAGACTTCAGGCATGGTCTGCTACCTTGGAATTTCTAAAAAACATCCAAAAGATTCCCAGGTACAATCTGTTGTACATTACATATGTTGGTTTTAACCTGTTTATTATCGTTGAAAGGTGAATCAGAAATCTGTTATAATGCAACTTATAAGCTGCGAACTACAGGCTAACTCGATGAGTTTTGTTGTAGATTAATGGAAAGCATCAGCTGAGTGGTGGCCAACCTGCAGAAGTATTCATTAGAGCTTTTCAAGTTGCTGCAAAATAAATGATTTGTTACTCGCCAATACATAAATGTGTGTCAGCGTCTGTAGCATACCACTAAACATGAATGTTGTCTCATATGTACTCTCAAATGCAACATGGTGAATAAGAGATGAATTGGTCATCATAAATCATCACAATTCTTTTCTAAATTCCCGCATATTAGAGTTCCTCACAAATTAATCAAACGGTGATTTTGAAACAATGTGAATACAATACAAAAGAATAGCATACTTCATTATGGTCTTTGGTATCTAGGACCACGCCCGGTTTGAGTGTATGTGGGGTGAGCTCATTCTATTGCCTCTTTAATAACAAAGGTCCAACATTATCTCTGGTAGCTTTGTTGTGCTTGACATGGCTACCATCACAGTGGAAAAGTCCCAGATCTCCAACACCTACACAATTACAATTCAAAATCAGATAGTCTCTTAAAGATTGATGACTGCCACATACTCATTCATGATAAAGATCAATAATAGCATTATTAAACTAATGTTTAGCACTCCAGTGGAATAGATAACCACACATGATCTCAATAGCATCATACAAAATCGAGAGTTCTTGAATTCATAGCAGAGTAACAAATCACACAAATCACAGCCTTTCTGGGAGCATTATTTTGATGAGATCATTATTGTATATGCAACAATAGAATACTAACGGAAACGTAGTAGGCTATATATCCATCAGCAGCGTATAATATGTTAATACCTCTCAATCACTATTTAATCTAGCCTTAATACCTCAATTCCAATGTGTGGACTGATTCTTTGTTATCCAGGAGCAACAAATATTCTATTGATCAAAATTGGGCTTCCTTCATTTAGTTACTAACGGCTATCAAAGAAAAGTGAATAGTTATAGGTTAAAAAACCTCATCTTGTTGTTATATCGACAATCTCTTGTATCCGTATTAACTTCACCTAACCACCACGATTCCTTTTCGATTTCATTTAATCAGTAAAGCTTTCACAATTCTAATCTAGCTTAAAAGACCTAATAAATTATAATCAATAATTGAGATGATCACAATCACAATTTATTATAAACTTCAACATCCCCCATGTGTTCATGTTGATCTTCATTACCATACACATAACTCAACTTTAGTACATCTCTATACACTTATCTAATTTTAAATTATACAATGTTTAGCAATGCAAATATCTCATGATCTGAAAAACTCTTTCGGATAATCAGAGCAGTCACCAGAATTGCTTTCTCAATTGTTTCAAGTTTATCACAATTAGAACTCCTAATACTCTCTCCAATAATCCAACATTTTCGAACCCGATTTCAATGTTGCCATTGCAACTAAACGCCAAAAACACTAAAGATTCAAAACCAAATTCCTAAAATTTATCAAATTCTTATCAATTTGATCAAAATCATAACTTTTAGCCAATTTAATCAACAAAAAAACTAAAGATTTAGCGGATGATGTTACCTGGTATTGGAATGAATGAACTTTGAGCAAAGTACATATTTATACTTTTGAATAATTGAATGGTTTGGGTAACTAAAGAATAGGAAAATACTAAATTGTGTTGTAACTGCTTGGATGGTAACTCTTCAACTTTCACAAAAGAATTCGAAACCGCAAGCGGCTTCATCTTCTTCAGCCTGTTGACTTACCAAAAAGTTTTCTTTAAAGCATTAAGACTCCTCAATAAATAAATTTTCCACAACAAGACTCGTACAACTTCCACAGCAAATTTCCTTTCCGGAGTGTTTAATACTGCACATTTTATCCAAAAACTGAATTAATGACTCGCATTCCTTAATCAATTCAAGAAATCATTACCACTGCACATTTAATCCAAAAACTGGATCTTATAGTATAATAGATGTTAAGCATTAATTACTTAAATTCTTATACTTAAATTATCAATTGACTAAGTTAAATTACAAACCTTTTGTTTTCTTATCTATACTATTTAAAGATTGAGTCCTACAACTTAAATGTTAAGTATTAATGACTTAAACTCTTATACTTCAATTATCAATTAACTAAGTTGAATTATAAACCCTTTGTATACTAACAAAAGTTTAAAATTTACGTTGTTATTCGTTAAATTTTTTTTTTAAAATCTCGTACTTTTTAAAATCTTTATTTTTTAAAATAAATTTAATTTTTTCGTACTTTAAATTTAACAAAAAATATTTTTTAAAAAGTTAAGAAAAAATAAAAAAGTTAAAACTTTTTTACTTTTTATTTGGAATTTTTTTACTTTTTTATTTTTTTTTAACTTTTAAAAAAAAAAATTCGTAGAAAAAAAATTAACTTTTTTGAAAAAAAATAAATTTAAAAATACGATTTTTTTTTTTAAAAGTACGAAATTTTTTAAAATTTTTTGTTAAACAATTTTAAATTTTTTACTAAAAATAACGTAAATTTTTTTTTTTAAATATAAAAAGACCAAGAAATTCAAAAAACAACACACCAAACACAATCCTACAAAAAAGATTTTGTTTTTTTTAAAATTTAAGATTTTACAAAGAATAATTTATTTTTCAAAAAAATTTGTAAAAAAAATTAAATTTGAAGATGAGTTTAAAAAAAGTCAACTCATTTTGATTGAGTGGATGTAATGACAGGACAGTGATATTATATTATTTTAAGGTATATGGGTGATATCGAAAACAATATTGAATGTTTGTTGGTTCATTGTAGATGACAAGGAAGAAAATTGTTTTGTGTGTCTATGTCGACACAAATTCGAAAGTATATTGGTGTTTTATACTCCCTCCGTCCCAAAATTATTGTTCCCCGACAAAAAACACACAGTTTTTTAAAGTGTATTTATTACTGCTTTTCTCCTCTTACTTTTTGACAGAATGACAGTTTTATCTTTAGCATTATATTAAAGTCTTCTTTAAAAGTTTGTAACTAATAAATTTTCAAAAACAGGGTATTATTGTAAACTTGATCAAACTTCTATTCTATTTTAGTAGGTAGACTATTAAATTAGGACGTCTTAAAAAAACAGCGTGAACAATTAAAAAATGAATCGGATAGAGTAGCTTTTACCCATTTCTTAAATGTTAAGTATAATTTCTAAAAAGAGGATAACTTGGCTGCAAAAGCATGCTATTATCTATGTAATTAATGCATAATAAATAAACATACAAATTACCTTAAATAAATGTGATTTTTAATTAAATAAAGTTCAAGTTTCCGTTTATATTTATCTTACCCACTTCATTTCATTTTTAACTGAATTTTCAATACCATGGATATGGAAATGGATGCCAGTAGCAAATCTCTTTTATCAAAATTGTAAAGAAAAAAAATGCACAAGTTTGGATTTTTATCAAAGAAAAATCAAACAAGAAAGATTGGATTTTTATCAAAAAGACATAAAAATTAAACAAAGAATGGATTTTTACAGTCTCCCCAGATCCAAAACAAACATAATTAACATAAAAATCTAAAAAAGATTGATATCTGAAGAACGAACAAGAATCTTTGATTTAACCTGATTTTGCACAATCAAGAAATGTTTTTTTTAATTACTTTTAGGGTTTTTATATTTGACAAAGTTTTGGGATTCCAAGAAGACTTTGATGAAATTACGGTTTTAACCCTCTCTCCTCCCAAACTAAATTTTCTTAAAATTTAACCGGGTATTTTCAAATTTTCAACTTACCACCTAAAAATGTTGTTCTGAATAAATAGGCCCAAGTCTGATTGTGGGTTTAAATATTAGGATATGTTTGGTTGAGGTATATTGGGGAAAATTCATGTCATTTGCATTTTAATTTTCTTTAAATATTATGTTTGGTAACACAAATGAAGGAATTTAAAATTACATGAATTTCCAAATGAAAGGTATTTTCATTTACTTAGAAAAAATAATTTATAAAATTTTTCTCTAGTTGTTTTTGTTCTACTTTTTTTTTGTTTGTTATTTTTTTAAATCAAAGGATATCCGCCACTTTAGTCGGGTCGGGTCAAGGTCGAGTCAAGGTTAAAAATTTCATACCCGAAACCGACCCTATTTGAATTCGGGTTAGTAGGGTTTCTTGTCAATTCCAGTCGGGTCAAGTCGGGCCGGGTCTGTTCGGGTCAACTCGGGTCGGGTCTGTTCGGGTCAACCCGAATATGAGTAAAACGTAATAAAATTGCTATTTTTTTATTCTCGTTTAAATAGAAAATTTATGAAATTTATATTAAAAAAGATATTTATTCGAGTTAATCGGGTCGACCTGAAACCGAGTTACAAAAGAATATCAACCCGATACCAGACCATATTAGTATTCAGGTTACTTGGGTTGACCCGAATAATTTTTTTTACCCGCGTAACCGACCCGCATAGGCTTAATCGGGGTCGGGTCGTGTTTTTTTACACCCCTGTCCGTCACTCTCTAAAAAAATACAACAGTAAACATAATGACATATTTCAAAATATTATGAATTTCTATCAACCAAACATGCGTAGGCATTTTAAATTCTGGAATTTTTAATTCTCAAGAATTTAAATTTTCTAGAATTTAAAATTTCGGAATTTCAAATTCACGAACCAAACGGCGCCTTAGGGTTTTACCATTTTAAATAATGGTCATTAATAAGATTATACTCACGGGATTTTCATTGTCTAACATGGTATCATGAGCATGTATAATCTTGAGACCTAATCGGTTATCAAGTCCTCAATTCTATACCGCCCCGTCAAACCTCTCTATTTTCTATCTCAAAACCATAGCCACCACAAAAATACATAAATCTAAAAAAAAACATACATTCGTTTTTTTTGTTATTTGTGTCAGGTCACAGATCCACACGATCGTATGTTTATTTTTAATTGTGTTGATGATTTGTGCTAAGGACATAAATCCACACAATTTTGATTAATGTTGGTGATTTGTGCTAAGGTCACAAATCCACACAATCGTGATTTGTGTTAGTTATTTGTGCTAAGGCCACAAATTTACTCAATCGTGATTTGTGTTGGTGATTTGTGCTAAAGTCTCAAATCCACACAATCATATATTGTTGTTCGTGCTTCAGTTATATTGGTTTATCCACGTTTATCAGTTCGTGACTTCAAGTTTGAAGATTGTTTGAAGACGCTTGTTGTCGGATGTCTTCATCAAGTTATGCTTTTATTATTTTAATGTTTTGTCTATTTTTTTCTTTTCAAGTTTACTACTCCAGTCCGAGCTTTCACGATTTCGCCGCTCGAACTGCAGGGGAGTATTAGTGAATAAATAGGCCCAAGCCCGTTTGTGAGTTTAGGGTATTAGGGTTTCACCCTTATAAATAATGGTCATTAATAAGATTATACCCACGGGCTTTTCATCATCCAACAAAAAATGTTTCTTCATGTGGAAGAGGTGAAAATGTTGTTTTATAAACTAATTAACCATTTAATCTACACTAGTACGCATCGGAATAAATAAATCACAGTATAAAATTAACAAAGGGTCAAGAAGAGTATACCTTTTAGCAATAAACGAACACCGTTCTTGAATATACGTGTATGTATAAATCTAATACGCGAAACCAAACAAGTTACCAAAGTAGATAACCTATATGGTATGCTCACACTACACGTCACCGTGATACGCTAGGATGCTAGTACTTGTTTCACGAATAAAATAACGCAACACAAACACGATGTTGTTGATTGTTCTTGGATTAAAAGAATCAAAACCCTAAAGGTTGTCGAACAGAATATATTATTGAAAGGCTAATTTGATTCCTTGATTATTATTGATAACAACTATCCTATATATAGGATACAAGAGAACATTCTGGAATGATTACCATGGGCTTAGGCCCAATACAAATTAATGAATAATAAATGTCTTGACTAAAAAATATCTTGACTTGACTTGAATGTTTGAATGTTGACTTGACTTTCAATGTTGACTAATACGCCTCCGCAGTTGGACGCTCAAACTGGAGCAAAAATCTTCAAACAAAGCTGAGGGAAGACCTTTGGTGAAGATATCAACATACTGAAAACGAGATGTAACATGAAGAACCCTAACATGACCAGCTTTAACCATATCACGAACAAAGTGTATATCAATCTTAATATGTTTGGTGCGTTGGTGTTGAACCGGGTGTTGGCCTGAACAATAAACTTTCATAACGTTACACAGTAAAACCAGAGTATCTGTCAAAAGAGATAGAGTAACACACGCAAGTAAGATTACGAATCCAAGCATTTTCTGCAACAACATTAGAACACCCCGTATTCTGCTTTAGCAACTAGAGCGAGAGATGGTGTGTAGTCATTTAGCAGACCACGACAAAAGGTTACACCTAGAATCACACAATAACCGGAAGTAGACCTGGGGTGGAAGGGCAATGATCCGTCAATACTACACCTTAAAATACAAAATATAAATAAAATATAAAATAAATAGTAAAATAGTCTAGAAACGAAGTCAAAGATACCGAGAAGTAGTATAAGAAATTCCATCGGTCGTTATCGCCCAACTAGGCTGGACAGGAAAAACGAAACAATCGAAGATTTGAGTTGAAGGAAGTGAATTGATTTGGAAAGATTGAAAAAGTCAAATTAGATAAAACACAAACTAAAACGGTTTAAAAAGAAAAATCCTAGAAATAAAAGAAATTAAAACTAGAAAGACGAGAGCCCGAATCCCGAACAAAGGGGGAAAAAAAACCAAAATCTTATAAAATTAACCTACTACGAAAAAATTTCACATCTAAACAACTCTATGGACAAATAACGAAGAATGAAAAAGACTAGACCGAAAACTGGAGTTCGTTTGACCCAAAAAACGAGTCAAGACAAAATCCCGTACCCGGACCGTTCTTTAAAAAAGGAAAAGTTGAAAAAATGGACCCTATAAACGAAAATTTTTGTATTTTTCCTAACAAACATATGAACCAAAAGAAAAAATAAACTGACAGCTAACAAAAGCAAAATATTTTTTGATAATTTTTAAAAATATTTAAAATAAATAAAATAAACTGTTTAACGAAATATAATTATAAAAAATATAAACTATTCGAAAAATTCTGAATTTATGTCTAAAAATTACTTTACACCGTTAACAATCCTACGAAAGAATAAAACACAAAAAGTTTGCTTAACAAATAATCCCGTAAATAAGCATTTCAGCTTATTATACTTATAAGCCAAAACTGGACTCCCTTTAAGTAACTAAGCCCTTAGATCTTTAACGAAAAAGAGCCCAAGTGCGCAGTGGTAAGAGTGTTATAAAAGGGGGGATCGATCGATTGTCCCTGGGTTTCGAGTCATGCACACCCGGGCCTCTGTCTTTCCCCCTTTTTTTTTTTTTTTTTCGAAAACTCCAAAGAAGCAAAGTTGTTAAGCTCGTGGGGCTTAACAACTTTGTCTCATACAACATTTACGCAAAGCTAAATAACTTAAAAATAAGCTTAAAAGTGACAGTTTGCTTATAAAAGGCTTAAGAGACTAGAAAAAGGCTAGACAATTGGTGCTTGTGTCGAAATATAGCTAGGACTAAGGACTAAGTAAGCATAAGGGAGTCTAAACTAACCTAGATAAGCTAAAGAACTAAAAGCAAAAGCTAAATAGAGCTTTAACACTTATATGTTTGCGACAGAACTAAAAATAAAGCTTAAAACAAAAATTAGACTAAGTCATATGACAAATAAGCAAGGAAAAGGTAAATAAGCCTCAACTATTATCTATATTAACCTAAAAAGCTATGAGAGGGGCCACCAATGGAGCATATTAGAAAAGCTCAATAAGCATAATTAGAAAATAAGCATCCCCTTCAACCTAAGTCATTCAAAACAGTCAAGAGCCAAGTAGCCTTAAAAATAAGCCAACAAATAAGCTTTTAAGAGTAAAAACTTAAGAGGCTTATAGAAGAAGCTTATAACCCCCCTCTTAAAATAAGCCAAAAGATTTGGGCTTAAAATGGACAGAGAGGATAAGCAGCCAAGCAATGAGAGCTTAAAGTCTCCCCTTTGCACCAGGGGAGCTTTAAGGCAAATCTCAAAGGGCTTATTTGACAGCTTTTAAAAAGCTGTCAAATAAGCTCTAAACAAACAAATAAGCTAAAACAGATTGAGAGTCCTATGAAAGGGACTTGTGCACAAATTTTTACTTTCTAAAACTCATTTTAACTTGCTGAAATTTGTAAGTGAAAAGGCTTATGGTTCTTTTTAAAACTGCTATAAACAAACACTTGGTGCTATTTGACTTACAAAGTCAAAAGACCAAAGGTGTTTGCAGCTGGTTTAACACACACAGAAATACACTCTTTTTGAACCTCAAACTTAAAATTCAAGTGCTTATGGATATAAGCACTTGGTGCCTTTTTGAAAAGTCACAGTTTAACAAGTTGTTATAAAAACTTTGAAAAACAATTTTCACCCTTAAAAATCTTTTAAAAACAGCTTAAACAAGCTTAAAAATCTAAGCTACATCCATTTTGATGACCTCAACCCAAAGATGTAACCATTTTGACCCGTTTTTCACTTAACCCAAACACCCCTTTTAATTTCTTAAAATGGAATTTAATACTTTAAAAGGCTGTTTTAACTCACAATTCTAAAAGGGAAAGGACAAATAAGCATTAAACAACCTTAATGAACAATAATAAGCTGGAAATAAGCACTTTAAAGAGCTAAAACAGAATAAGCTATAAAAAATTCTAAAAATTTAGACTTAAAGGAGAGAATTGTACTTACTTTTGTCCAAGCTTTTACAAGGACCTTTTGACTCCTCAAGGGCTTTCAGCTACAAGCTCTGGCTTGGCTTATAAATAAGCCAGTGAATAAGCCAATAAGCTCTTCCAAGTTTAGCTTATCTTCCAAATGGCTTATTCTTGATTTTTTTAAACAAAAACGTATAAAACTATAAACTATGAAGAGTTTAAGTTTTATAAGCTTATTCAAACTTCTATAAGAGCTTATAGGAGCTTATTTACCACATATGAGTATAATTTAAGCCGTTTGACAATACAACTCCAAATTGGGTACAAAACCTTGATACTTTCAAGACTTCATTAACTTTTAAAATAATACAAAGATCTTACAATAAGCTGCAAATAAGCTTGAAAGAAACATAAAAAGAGACTTAATTTTAAAGAAAAATAAAACTTCTACTCTACTTGCTACAATCGGCTCACATAGCCTCTATTTATACTAAGCCCTAAACCTTTAAACTTGCAAAGTGGTTTTCTTCTGTGAGAGGCTCCAAGGTGTTAATCCCAGCCATCCATTTCCATTGTGCTTCTTTGGATTAATCACAGCCATTGATTCGGCCAACTTTTATGTGAAAAGTAGGATTGCCAACATGGAAAGGTGTGATTTTTGGTGGGAATGGTAGTGGAGGAGGGGGAAGGTGTTTACCCATGGTGGTGGTGAAGGTTTACAGGGTAAAAACGGGTTAACACACCCGTGAGTTGTGTTGGGGGAAAAAAAAGCGGGAAAAGTTGTTTGAGTTATAACAGGGAAAGGGTTTGTGGGGTTTGACACAATTAGTCCCTAAACGTGATAAGGGGTATTGCACCCACAGTCCTTGTATGGTTATAGTTTTGGGGACTTGGCAAAACAAGTCCCCAAAAGTTATATTAACCTTTGCATCACACGTCCTTGGGACTTATAAGTCTTTACTTTGACTTTGACCAGTTGACTTTATCTTTAGACATTTTTGACTTGATTGACTTTCGACTTCGATTTGGCTTTGTCTTTTCACAGTCTTTTCCATTCCGAGTCCGGTTTTTTGTCGTTTTGGCTTGGTTTTAAAAATGATTACTATAGAGTAAACTACACTGTTGGTTCCTTGAGGATTGCGTAGACCAGCGTCCCTTAGTCTCTTTACCAAAAAAGATCACCCAACTGTCCTTAAGGCCTAACGGCGAAATGTTTACCATTAAGACGGATGAGCAACATTTTTGGTCAAAGACTAGACCTGGTCAACCAACACAAGACCAACAGTGTAGTTTTACTCTATAATAATCATTTTAAAAAACAAAGCCAAAACGACAAAACCGTACTCGAATGGAAAAGACTGTGAATGACAAAGCCAAATCGAATTCGAAAGTCAATAAGGTCAAAAAGTCAAACAGAAAAGTCAACTGGTCCAGTCAAGAGTCAACCAAGTCAACCCGACCAATCCAAAAGTCAACATGTGAAGAAATATAAGTTTGAGGGTTAAAATTGCCAAAACCCTAAACTTATATTTATAGAGGAAAAGAGAAAAGAAAAGAGAAGGGTGAAAACTGTCAATAAGGGAGAGTGTATACAAGGTCATTTTCTTCAAAGTCCTACGACTACTAACCCACAGGACGGTTCATGCAAATGTTTATTAAAACGTTTGGGACTTAACCTTGCCAAGTCCCAATGTTATAACACCTACAAGGACGTACAAGCCAATGAACATATATTCTGAGGGGACCAAAGCTGCCGTTTCCCCAAACTTTAAACTAACAACAGTACCTTCAACCTCTCTTTCCCGCCCAATTTTTCCCCCCAACGAACTCACAGGTCTCCAAGCTTCCCTTTATCTTGCAAACCCATGGACAATCATCCCTTATCTTTCCCACCTAAAAAAAGGGGGCTTTGCCATGTTGGCAATCCAAAAACCCACACCAAAACCAATCAAGGGTCTATAACTTTCGACTTGGGCATCAAGATATTTGGAGGGCCAGGATTTCATTGACTTTGCACTCTCACAAGAAGCACAACAAGCACATACTTGTGCTATAAAAGGCTGAAGACAGAAGAAGAAACCAGAGGAAGTTTTTATATAAAGTTTTTAAGTTTTTTAGCTAAATTGTAATCTTTAAGTTTTTATTAAAGCTCATTTGTTAAAGTTGTTTTAAGTTGTATTCTGGTTAAAAGCGTTGTACTCTTCTAAAGAATAAATGCAAAAATTGGTTAAATAATCTGTTAAAAAAGGCTAAAGTGAGTAATATCTGGAGCAAGATAAGACATGGAAAGAGCCAAGTTTTGTGTTTGTATGCAGAACATATTGGACAAGGGTGTTAGGATTATAGACTTAGGTTACTTTATCAATTGGATTTTTGAAGTTTTTCTCAATTTACAATTCATCATCTTAGTTTATATGCTTATTTCTGCTTCATTTCTTAGTGCTTATTGATTATTTATCTTTAAATGCCTTATTAATAATCTTCTCTACATTTCTTTTAAGATTTTAGTTGTAATTTAGCTAAAAAACCAAAAATAGAAAACTAAAGGGGTGTTTGGGTTAAGAGGAAAACGGGTCAAAATGGTTATGTCTTTGGGTTGAGGTCATCAAAATGGATGTAGCTTAGATTTTTAAGCTTGTTTAAGCTGTTTTTAAAAGATTTTTAAGGTTGAAAATTGTTTTTCAAAGTTTTTATAACAACTTGTTAAACTGTGACTTTTAAAAAAGGCCACAAGTGCTTATATCCATAAGCACTTGTGGTTTGAGTTTAAGTGTTCAAAAAAGGTGTGTTTAGTGTGTCTAAAAAAGGTTGTAACAAGCCCCTTGTCTGTTGACTTTGGTAAGTCAAAATTCAACAAGTCCTTTTGGTAAAAAAATGCCTAATTTTGTGTCAAAATAATGAAACATGCATATCAATAACCTTTTGGTTATGAACACGTCAAGTAAGAGATAGAACCGTGTGAACATTAACTTATCTTGGAAGAATTCATCTTTTATATAGAATTTTTGTACAAAACAATTAAAAAATGTCAATTAACAACGATGGTACGTGTTAGTTCAAAATATGTAAGCGGGTGCGAGATGGTTCAAGATTGCTTATTGGGTCAGGTCGGCAAGCCATCTTCGGGTTGGATCCTACACTAAACAAAGTAATCGGATGACTTCCTACACAAGTAAAGGTAAACTGTTAGCCTTACAATGGGGACGGACTCCACGATTAGATTCCAGCGTGAGAGTAAGAATACAAGTTATCAATAGTATGTGTGTCTATTGAGAAGGGTGAGGGAATCATACCTTTTGGGTGTGAGGGGACCCTCTTTTATAGGTGACTAATCACATTAAATGCATATTAAGGTATGATTGATTGTTGACTCGCATTAAATGCTGATTGGATGTTGACTAATCACATTAAATGCTGGTTGGATGTTGATTAATCACATTAAATAACATTAAATGCTGATTGGATTTTAGTCACATTAAATGCTGATTGTTTTAGACTAATCATATTAAGTGCAGATTGAATGATATCGGGGCCAAGGCCAGGGTCCAAATGTGATTAGTACAGTCCACACCCAGAGGTATGTTGTACGTACTCTACGTCATCAGTACGCTACACGTAATGTAAAGAAGACGGCAAAAAAGGAATTGTTCGCACAAAGGCAAGAATAGTGGTAGATCAAATGGTGTAACCCATGCTTTGAAAATTGTACAAATTAGTAGAGGGGGGGGGGTGGTCTCTAAATTCTTTGACGGTATTCAAAAGCATTGAGTACAAATTTATTTCGTAACGAAAAAATATTGTCGAATTGTGATTTACTTTTTGTACGAATGCATTTGCTTGTGATTTAGTTCAGTCACAAATCAATGTTCATATTAATATTAAACATAAAATTAAAAGTCATTATAATTGAGCGAAAGTTGAAAAGGTTAGAAAAAATAATTGAGAGATTTAACGTAATCAAAAGTTCATAATAACAGATAAAAAAAAGTTTATACATAAGCAAAATTTCATATTTTTATCGAAAAACAAAGCTCGTGCATCCGTAAAAAACGGGTATGAACTAAAATGTAGTTGAAAGAAAACTTAAATAGCGACATGATTTATGATTGTTAAACTAAGGGTGGTTGGAGGAAAAAAATGGGTCAATTAATAAGTGTGTTAATTTAATATAATAGTTGCTTTTTACACAAAACAATTTCCGTTTCAAACCCAACCGCCGAAATATAAACTTATACTATGCTTTATATAATTAACAAGAAGATTTTACACAAAAACAAGTCCGGTGCAACGCACGGGCGTATCGAAGTCTCGTGATTTTAGCGGTTACACTCTTTGATAATTATTGAAGCGTTACAATGTTAAATTAAATAAATGGGATGGTACGACTAAATTAAATGGGGTGTTACAAAGTGAGGGGCTGGTGTTGAGCAAGTTAAATATATGAAGGGCCAAAAGTAGAAAGTTGATGGAACCCTAACCTTATAAATAGTCTTGGCATCATCCCAAAAACTCACACAGACATTCAGTTTACGACATACTCCTTAATATCCAAACCACAATGAAGACGGCACGTGACACGCAACCTCCCTACCAAACCACCGCATCAAAGCTCCGCAAAACACTTCTCCGACGAGAAGACAAATACCTAACTTTTTGTACCAAATCGTTTGTGACCTTGCCGTAATAAAGCTTTTGGTGTCGTTTTTGGTAACCGGAAGCCGTCAGGTTAATTTCATTATTGATTTTAATTTTGTTTATTTATTACATTTTGTTACACTCTGTTCATTGTTAGCTAATTGAGTTACTACTGACATTTTGGTTTTGCCGAGTATATATGGTTTTAGTCCCAAAATATAACGGTCTCGTCTATTTTTGGTCCCACTTTATGGACCTTGCGGGTAGTCCAAAATGTAGTCGCACTAATTTATATTGTTATCTGTGTGAGCGATAAGATCACGTTAATTCAGCCACAATGTCGATTTTCTTTACTTTAATGTGCATTATGCTCTACATACCCCTTACAACAGCAGTTATGTGAACAGAGACAACTCGGATGAAGGGCAACACGGATTTCTGCTGCTACTGTGGAGATCGTATCCCTTTGAACTAGTGTTGCAACAAAAAACCATTACTAGGCCTGTCATCATTTTACTGTATTTCAATGTTATTTCTTTGCTCTGAAGTGGTGACCCGTAAATCTTTATATCACATGTTTTTAGTGCACTCAATTATCAATAACATGCAACTTGTGTGACCCACACTGCTTTTGAAACTGCCATTACTGATGTTATATACTGTAACAGGTCCGAAATCGAACGCTTGAAAGCATTTTTGCATTCAAGGTCCAACGAGTCATCTTCTCGAGCAAATCTGTATAGTTCACCATCTTCTAAGGTAGCACTGAGACAAGATTTAGTGTTGCATAATAATGCAACGGGCTTTTTAAAATCACCAAATACATTAATTGCCCCAAAAATTGCAAATAGATTCACAACACCAAGATCTCGAGGCATACCAGCAATGTACAGCATGGCCCGCACACCATATGCCACATCTCCTTCAACTTTTACCCGAAAGGTTTGCCTGATCTGCCTACCTTTATTCAACATACTGTTGTACTTTTCAATATTACTAAAGTATAATCTGTATACTTTTACATAATTTCAGGGAATCACATCAAGTTATGGCCGTGAGGAAGCTTTGACATCTTCTCGGTCTGCCTTTCAGCATGGAGGGAAAATGGTATTCCTTAGAAATATGCCTTGATTACAAACATTCTTCTATGTTCTTCTTTATAGAGGTGACAAAATTGGCTGGCTGTACGAGTTGGCTAAATGGGTAACGGGTGAAATGGGCTGGGTAAAAAATGGATAAGTTAGAAAGCGGGGTGGACTGGCGGCACATACCCTTTTTATTCTTTCCTGATTTCTATAAATAAAACATGCTGAATATGAGTATTACTTTTTTATTATAGCAACATGCAGCTTTTGTTTTATTTTACTGAAGAGATCTAGGAAGTTTATGCAATTTAACACACTTTTGGTGCAGTCCACCTGCTTGACCCGTATTCTTTTTAGTTATGTGTTCTAACCCTACCAAGTTGACCTCTATGGATAAAAGATAACCCAGATCAACACATATGCCTCTATTTTTTTCTAACAGTGTTTTCACGCTCTTTGTCAGGCTCTAAAACGTAGAAGTTCTATACTAGACGATGATATTGGATCGGGTGTTCCACTGCGTAGAACTCGACAAAAAGCTAATCTTGCTCTAACACGTAGAAGTTTTGTACGAGACGGTGATATTGGATCGGGTGGTCCACTGCGTAGAACTCGGCAAAAAGCTAATCTCTTAACGCTAAGAGATAAAAGAGAACTCGGATACACGGCACTTCAACAGCCGGACCACGCGAGTCAGAAGCTGCTTCTAATGAACGAGTCTGAACCAAAAATCGTTAAGGGAGCTGAAAAAAAGAGAGACACAAGCATGCATGGTTCGGGATCAGTCTCGGGCTACGCTAATGTTCCTACAAAGTCCACTCAAACAGCCACAAAAATATTGCAGCACCTTGAAGAAGTGGATTTAAAGGAAAAAAGTTCAGGCTCAACTAAATCACCCCCGATACTGACGTTAGATATTGCTCATAGTCGAGAGCTGACCTCCAAAGGCACGGAAAAAGTTGAAGATAATGGACCAACAGCTGAACCTCTTCAGAAGAAGTGCGCATTTCAGATGAGTGTACCCGAGGATGATTCATTTGAGATAGGCACGGAAAAAGTTGAAGATAATGGACCAACAGCTGAACCTCTTCAGAAGAAGTGCGCATTTCAGATGAGTGTACCTGAGGATGATTCATTTGAGATAGACGATGATGATGAGACTCAAGTTTTGGGTGAAAGTTGTAAACAAGAGACAGCTTTGGCGGCTGACATCGTTGCAAATATATTTGGGAAATCCGAGTCCAAGGATGGAAAGGGGAATGATGAGAAGGCTGCAAACATATTTGGAAACTTAGATGCTCCAGCCTCTACTGCTCTTCCAGGTACACCGACAAATGGTATATCCACCACCACCACCCGTACTCTTGCTGCTATCTTCTCTACTTCTACCCCAACACCAGTTATCCCTTCGTCTGTTCCAACTCTAGTTTTCGGTTTCGGTTTTGCTACTTCAACAACACCAACAATTTCAGTGGCGGAAACTGGGAACACCAGTGTTACAAATGACAAGGATTTGAAATCCAACTCACCATTTGCTAGTACACCTTTTTCTACCACCACCACCACCACTGGAAGTGGACTCTTTGGCTCTAGCTCTCTAGCAGTTACTTCAACCACCAAGAATCAGTCATTGGCGTCGTTCTTCAATGTCTCCAATGGATCTCAGGCAAACACACAGGCATCTGTGGCTGTTACACCGTCCGTGCCTTCTCTGTTTGGCTCTGGGACCACTTCCATCCCATCTTCTACCTCTGGGACTTCTCATTTTTCGTCCTCAGCTTTTACTATCGGCACATCATCCAGTTTCAGTATTAGTTCCATGACTGCATCATCAGAGGGTAAATATGGTAATTCCACTAGTGGACCCGCTACCAGCATATTTGGGTCTACTTGGGACCCGACAAAGTCTTTCAGATTTGGTACTACATATAATTTCGGGGCATCTGCGACACCTACACCTTCTGCTACTACATCGCCTGTGGTGTTTGGTGCATCTAGTACTCGTGGTTCAACAAAATATTCATTTGGTGCTGGTGCTGGTCCTCCTTCGTCCTTTTCAACCCCAACCCAAAATCAATCTCCATTGACTCCTGTATTTGGTAATTCCACTAGTGGACCGGCTACCAGCATATTTTGGTCCACTTGGGACCCGGAAAAGTCTTCCGGATTTGGTACTAATCACATGAGTATGGACGGTATGGAGGAGGATTCTATGCAAACTCCGACACCTGTATTTGACACCAGTGTGGACAGTATGGTGGCTGAGGATTCTCATGTATTTGGAACTGGTGCTACAACGAATAATTACGATGACATGAGTATGGACGGTATGGTAGAGGATTGTATGCAAACTCCGACACCTGTTCCAGCATTTGGTCAAACCTCTGTGGCTTTACCCCCGTTCACGTTTGATTCAGGCACCCAACCTCCATTTGTACAGCTATGCCCTCATCCAGATTGGTGGCCAGCCAAAACCAATTGGTGACATAACTTTGTAATGTGATGATAATTTCACTAGAGGGTATTTAAAGAAGTAAACTAACAAACTAAATGTATTAGATATCACTTGTACAGAGGGGTTGTTGAGATGGAATGAAATTTAATTTCTTGTATAATTTTTTCGGAATTGTATAGTTGAGAACCCACAATTTCGGAATTGTGTAAGGCTTTAAGCTGTGTTTATTTTTCTTCATTATAATTTTATCAAACTGACCAGCACTCTAATGTATATTACTATATTAGTTTAGGTGTCAGACAACATATGATTGCTTTTGCAGTTGAATTATATTACTATGTTGTTCATTGTTTGGCCTCAGAATGATTATGACATAGATGCACGATGATGCTGGAAGACATCCTATTCTAGAAAGTGTGCACAATGATTTTGTTGTATGTCACACTCCTTTTTCATGAATTGCTTCAGTGCTTTAGAGCTTATCGGTATTAGATATTTTATTATAGACGCGTACTAATGTAATGCATTGTGGTTTCATGCTCTTTTTGCAGCCCAATAATATCTTTCTATCGAAGGCTTCAAACATGTTGATTGCCATGGGGCCTAACATGTAAGAAATTGACTAAGTACATGTATTTATTTATTGGATTGTATGTGTTTCAAGTTGTCATGGTATGGCTTTAAAATCTACTATGGCTTGTAATACTCATGATCATATTATAAACGTTGCCACAAATAAAAATACTACCCTGATGTAGAAGTAGAACAGATGATCGGTGATTTCCTGTGACATGTTAAGCAGCAAGCACAATGCTTGAATGCCAGTTCATATAGAATTTCGGCATTTAATTAGTCTACCAGTTGACTCTACCCAAGTCAAAAGCTTTGATTTGCTACAAAAACTATAGCACACGTCGCTGCATCGGGTCTCCTTTTAACACACCAGTATCGTTAGTATATATGTCTTAATGAATGTGTTACCTTAGGAAGCCCTGTTGTTCCATTGCCCCTTGAAAATTCATAAGAACTTGATTTTGCAGTTCATGACAGAAAATTCATAAGAACTTGATATTCATCTTTGAAAGGTATACCAATATTTTAAATCAGGACTGGTATCTAATATTAATATAGATTTTTATTTATTTTATTATGCACCTAAAACATCTTTGATTGGCAACAGGAGGCTGGTTGTGACGGATCATGGATGAGCTGGGCAGGGCTACATCTTCCTCGGATGGTTTTGCAATTGCATGGAGTTGCTGTAAAAGACTATTAGCACTTAAAGGGTAAGTGGTGCTCTTTATATCTCATGCCTGCGGTACTTTTTTTAGTTCTATCAGCAATAAGCCTTGTACCCAAAACTAGTTGGGGTTGCGTTACAAATGAACCACAAAGTTTTAAAAGATAAATATTTTTTAGATGAATTCCTTTTGGTTCTTTGACATGAAGATGTCCTTCCACACCCCTATGCTATATCTCCTCACTTCTGCTACCTATGCCCGATACAAGTTTCTTCTTCCAAACCAGTGACTTTAAAAGTCTAAGCTGGAAATGTCCAGCTTTTCTTGATTGTGTTGCCGGTGCAACGGATTCTCCTCAAGCAGTACGTACCAGACCAACCTTCTGTCTCATATCCTATTTCAAATCAAAATCTCCCATTGGCGGCCACACATCTACCTGAATATTCACATTTTTCCTACCCACCATGCCACACACATGGAAAAACTATCAGAACTAGCCACCATATATCCAAATGTAAAGATTCTTCACTTTGACGTGGAAGTAAAAAACAACCGGTTGGATTTTAAGGTACCCGCTGTTTTAAATTTCATATGTGCTCATTTCCAGAGTAACAGCTACATATAATCTGTAATTTCCTGGTTCACATACACAGTTTGCGCTGAAAGATGGATTGCGACATGTACCACATTATGGACTTGTATTAGCAGGAGTAGTTGGGTTACCAAGTTCAGTTATAGGGATTGACTGCCCGAAATATCACCTCAAGGATTACAGAAAAGGTTAACATGCCACATGTATATAAGATCTCGTGCACTAGGATGTCTAATGTATTACTACTTATTATATTTGGTTATATAAGTGGTCTTGGAGCTGAGAAATTTAGTTTTGTTTAAAAATAGGAAATGAAGAGGAAGGAAGTGAAGTATGAGCAATATGAAAGAATACAGATGACATATGGAGCGGCTCAGCGTCTGAAATATTCGAGCCAAGATGATGATTCCGTCCGACAAGCTCTTCAAAAGCTTAAAGAGTGCTATGCCATTTAGATTTTTAGCCTTATCTTACAGTGTTGTAGAATTCCGTTTACATTGTGTCACTTGGCTACCTAGCTAGAGCATACATATATTCTCACTTAAATAGCCAAACATACATCCTTTGTTTTAAATATAACTTGTAAAGGATATCTGTAACCATTCGATTTTCGTTCATTTATCATTTGTGGGCTTCACCTTATTTGTATAAACCCACTTAATAACTCATTTAGGCCCATTTATTATGTACGACTTAGCCCATCATTAGCCTATGCTCTATGTGTTTGGTTACATTTATATACGAAGAATATTAAATATTCTTACTAGGTGGTTTGGCTCGGTTTGGTTGGAGATTTAAAAAAAATCTATGACGGGGCGGGTAGCTCATTTTACAATCTGAAGCCGATCGTACTAGACGGATAAACGGGCATGCGGGTACCCGAAATGAGCGGTTACCCACGGTTCGAGTCACGGTTAACCATTCTAAAAAATTACTCCCTCCGTCCCATATTAAGTGTCCATTTTTGACTTTTTAAAGTCTTTTTTCTTCAACTTTGACCTTAATTATTTCTTCTTATGTTATATGATACTCAATGCAAAATATATGAATGGATAGAGTTTCGAATGTATTTTTCATTGATATAATTTTCAGTAAGCATTATATAACATAAAAAAAATATTTAAGGTCAAAGTTTATGAAAAAAGAATTCAAAAAGTCAAAAATGGACACTTAATATGGGACGGAGGGAGTAGTAGAATTGAATCGGACGAATAATAACTTAAATTATAACGTAACATGACTTTGTAGTAAAATTAAATAACATTATTAAAGAGATTAGAGTCATAGTAAAATTATTTCTTCGTAATAAAAACATTCAAATTATAATATGTAACAAAATAACTAATACTATTTACTTGACGTTTATAAGTTAAGATCATTTTAATCATATGTATCCATGAACGTTGGTAAATGATCACATTAGGCAACTAAATATTCGATATATATATAAAGGTAAGTGTAAGATGAATAACCAAATTTGGTAAATTAAATCATACAATTACTTTTTTTTCCAATTTCTACACGTTGGTATGTGGTATTCCATGCACGTGACGGTCGGTTAGGATAAGTTTTATTTTAGGGCCCATTTGGTTAAAGATGGGTTTAACTTTAACTTTATGATTTGGATTAGGATTAAGAGAGAGAAAATATAATATAAAATGAATAATATATTATTATTATATTAAAATATATAAACAAAAGGAAGAACTCACGCATTACGATAGAAAATGAATTTGAAAAAATAATATAAAAAGTAGATAGTGGCTGTCAAACTAAAATCCCGGCTCTTGTGTGTGGATTTGATTATCCCAAAAAATATGGACCGAGTCCAAATATTGACCATACAAATTTCAACCAAACATTAAATATCACTC
>BQNB010027586.1:0-21335 GCA_026074375.1 Tanacetum coccineum
TTACAATCCAGAAATTAGAGATTTTTTAATAGTTGAAACAGACGCATCAGATGATACTTGGGCAGGATGCCTAAAGGCTATTCAAAATGGAAAAGAATTATTGGGACTAGATATTGATCTTTTAGTGCTAATATGTTTTAGAATAACTGATTTGTCAGTTTGTGTAAAGGGTTGGTACAATTTTAAGAAATTATTTCCAATTATTAAGTCTATTCCTGAATCGTGCATATATATTATAACACCTCGTATTTTAGGTCATTGTATGACATTATGAAATTCATAATTTATTGTTAGGGTTTTACGCGTTTGCTCTTAAACCGTAAACGTTAAGTTAAATCGCGTAAACTGAAAATGATCATACAATGTAAACGGGCATTAAACGATTTAAAGTGTCCTAAACTCCTCGTACGTCATGTCATGACCTCTTTATTTATGATAGCCCGAACGATAGTATGATGTAACGACTATAAGATTATATTCAATGTTAATTAAAGTACTCAGTACTTATACAGCCTTAATTTAAAATAGGTTGCATTTATCGTCTTGTGTGACGTTTTATCTGAGATTAATTGAGCTATCTGTACTCAAGGTGAGTTCATAGCCCCACTTTTTACAGTTTTACTGAATTATTATTTTTTTGGGGTGAGAACATGCTTTGTTTTATAAATTGGACGCAAGTGTTGAAAGTATATTGATTATGTGTTGAAAGTATATTGATTATGTATATTGAGAACATGCTTTGTTTTATAAATTGGACGCAAGTGTTGAAAGTATATTGATTATGTGTTGCCTAAGTAGCGATAACCCTCCTGAGCCCATTATTCATGAACTGTTAATTGCATAGATGTAGTTGTGAATTACATTATGTGAGCGCGAATGATATAAATAGATCTATTGGGATTAACCTCCCCGTTTGGGTGATTAGCTATCACTAGGGCAAATATAGGTTGAGCTTCGGTGTCATGAGCTTAGTGAAACAGTAATTTGGTTTTGTGATTGTTGGCATATGTTGTAACATCACGGGAAAATCTTGCAGTCCTGCATTGCAACAATAATCTGGTTTTGTGATTGTTGGCATATGTTGTAAACATCACGTGAAAGTCTTGCGGTCCTGCATAATTTAAATACATTAACCTAAGAAATCACCAACAATTTGTTGTCGTTTTAAGCAATGTTTTTCAGGAGGTCATTAGGCACGAGGATTGCCAAGGTTTCATTTGGATAATGTTGTTGGATTGTACAGTTAAAGACTTATGTGTATCATGTTTTGGGAAATATAATGTTTCTTTTGTATATATGAAACAAAGAACCAATTAAAGCTAATAAGCTTTTGTAATATATCTTTTAATTAAATCCAATTAATCATTTAAAACGACTTTTGTGTCGTTTCTTATATATATCTTGTGGCTGTTTATCTTGAAGTAACATGCCCCGGATCCAATTCCGCTGCGACCCAAGTTTGTGGGTGTTACAAACGGTACCATGAATCAGAAAAAAAAATCGGTACCCAACTAATTCGGTACCAAAATGGGATAAATCCGAAAAATACTTGAAATTGAGTAGATCATAAGGAAAATGAAACCAAACTTTAAAACCTACTGTAACAACGCATAGCTCCGTCACAAATCAAAAAAAAATAAAGCCCCTAACTTATTATTAATCACTAATCAATACAAATTTACTATCTTAAATTATCTCGATTATCATCATTGAAAGAAAATAAAAAGGTTTCTTTTTTTATAAATTGCAATAAGACGCCCTTAATATGCACCCGTTAATTTGCAATGATATTAAGTTTATTACTTTATTTTAAACTAATAATCCTGGATATAATAATAGCAATCAAAGATTCATTAGTTTATGATCGAATTCCCTCGACTATTAATATACATAGTATTAGCTTATCGACTCAAGTTTTAATCACATATCGAGTATATTATTTAATATATATGATTATTAGTTATATTATAATCTAGTTCACATATATCAATATACATAGTTACATCATGATTATAGTTTATTTTAGTCTCTAATTCGCATAATATGATTTTTATGTAAGAGATGACATCGTTTTTAAAGAAACCTTAATGTTGAATATTGATGAATCGGATCCGGGTTATGATAATAAACCTTCGGTTCGAAATCACTCGACTAGCATGAAATCTATAATTTTGTTTTTGATCTAACAAAAAACGGGATTACTGGATAGGTAACGATTTCTTGGTACCAACTACCGGTTCTGGTTTTGATACCTGAATCCCGTTCGGATTAACGGACCAGTACAAACCCGTATCCTGCTCGGGAAAAATACGGTACCACCAATTCGGTACGAGTTCGGTACTAAGTTGATACTGTGCTCATCCCTATTGTAAACTTAATTTAAATTCCTTAACCATATTTGAAAGTAAGCAATTAATTTATGACAACTTGAAAAGAAAACATTAACAATAATTATGAAACGAGTCTAAAAAGATATTTAAATAATTTGAGTGGTTTAAGATGTCATTTTTTGAAGTTTGAGAGAAGGTTATAAATAGCGTGAGACGTGGCGCGGTGGCATCGTCAAGCCTCACACTTTAGAAGCATGGCGAATTATGACGTTTTCTAAGACGCGACTTATGGTGTCACAAAATATGAAAATATTTATAAATTTATATCCGGCTTACAAAAAGTGTCGTACGTAAGGAATAAAGTTAAAAAACTATTTTGCATCGATTTTTTTTCAATTCTTATCGAAATTTAATTCAAAAAAACCTACACGCGTCATCTCACGTCACACCTTAAGCTTACGTCTTAGTCTATTGCGTAATGTGGAGGTCACAACCTCGCCGACTTTTACGAGCCCTCATATCCCTCCCCAGGGGTCAAGATCATGATTACCACAAGCTCCCCTTCAAATCATTTTACTAAACACTGACCGACAATTGTTAAATCAACATGGGCAGCCAGAACGATATCTGGTCATACTATTTTCCCATTTCATACAAAGTGAAATCCCCAAATCTTGTGATTACAATAAACATGTAGCACATAAAGAGAAATATCCTTTTACTACTTGGATTCCGAAATTGCCAAAAACATTAATTTTTACCATTGTATCTGTAATTTGCTTTTTCTCGTCTAAATACCCCCCCTAGATGGTATTTTCTAAAACAAACCGTGACATGTACTGTTGTTATTCTTTTCTGGAATATACCAGTTTATTGGGCTAACGGAATACATATATTCCCACAAGCCCTAACATCCTTATCTTGATGACATCTGCTATTATTGATGGAGACAAATTAAGGGGTTGTTTGGTAAAAAAGACGACATTTTGAGAAATGGGAGTGACAATATCTCATCTCATATTATATTAATTGAATGGGCAAATAATTAAATGTTTGTTTATCCTTAAATAAGCAGTAGTGTTGCAGCTCGTACAAAACTGCATATTTAACCCCAAAATACCACATAATTTACAATCGGTACCTCAGCAAGTCCACTATCAACCAACACTCACTTTTTCTTAATGCAAGATCTTTTTTCCTTTTCCCCACCCGCTGCTGATTTTAAAAAGTTACATTTGCATCATTCAGGTCCTCCATCACCTCAGCTCTGAAGAGTTAGCTTCAGTTATGCAAGAAGAGATTCTGAAACTCGACTCTGAAATTCTTATAAGTCAAGCCAGACCCTAAAAGTCAAAGATTGACATCGTCATACTAAATTCGAAAATTCTCGGATGTTACATCATCCCTCGGGGTCAAGATCATGATTCCACAAGCTCCCCTTCATATCATTTTACTAAACACTACCACATTGTTAAATCACATGGGCACCATGAACATATCTGGTCATACTATTTTCCAGTTCTTACAAAGTGAAATCCCCAAAATCTTAGTGATTACAATTTAACATGTAGCACAAAAAGAGAAAATATCACTTTACTAACTTGATTCCGAAATTGCCAAAAACATTAATTTTACCATTGTTTCTGTAATTTTCTTTTTTTCTCGTCTAAATACCCTAGATGTATTTCAACCGTGACATGTACTGTTGTTTCTGGATATCAGATATTGGGCTACGGAATACATTATTCCCAACAGCCCTAACATCCTTATCTTGATGACATCTGCTATTATTGATGGAGACAAATTAAGGGGTTGTTTGGTAAAAAAGACGACATTTTGAGAAATGGGAGTGACAATATCTCATCTCATATTATATTAATTGAATGGGCAAATAATTAAATGTTTGTTTATCCTTAAATAAGCAGTAGTGTTGCAGCTCGTACAAAACTGCATATTTAACCCCAAAATACCACATAATTTACAATCGGTACCTCAGCAAGTCCACTATCAACCAACAACTCTCTTCTTCTTAATGCAAGATCTTTTTTCCCACCCGCTGCTGATTTTAAAGTTTCATTTGCATCATTCATGTCCTCATCACCTTCAGCATCTGAAGAGTTAGCTTCAGTTTATGCAAGAGAGGAGTTATGAAACTCTGAAAAGCCACAACACGTTCTTTTACAAAAATAAAGGGTGTCTAACAAAAAACTATTGTTGCTACTAAAGGAGGTACAGATGAATCTAACAAAGACAAAACATCTGGATAAGATAACGTGAGCAATTGGTATGAAGAAGCTGCAACAAAGGGCGTCTTCCATTCTAAAATTACATTAAAATTCACAATTAGTAACATTACCTTCATTTAAATTTAGGAATAAACTATATAACATAAAAATTTATCTAGACGAAGTTTTATTACAAGGCGTGAAAAAATTACCTTATTTAAAATCAGCTCCTTTAGCACCGTTTGGAGTTCACGGAGGATGGCCTTCTTTACTAACAGTATGTCATTAACAATAGAGAGAATACACGCAAGCACCTAGTACAAGAAAAAAAATTAGCAAGAGACAAAATATTCTAATTTTTTATCTCACTCAAATCAATTCCGTGACCTCGACAGAGGGCTTAAAGAAGATTGTTCATACTTACCATACTGCCAAATCTATCTAAAGCTATTTTACTGATGTTATCCTTCATTCCTTTTATATTTTTATCTCTCTTGCAAATATATATAGCTAGATATTTACAACTGATACTTATAAGCATGAAATATAAAAGAATGGGAAACACTTTTGCAGACTTGGGCACTGCCATGCTTAATGCAAAGAATCCCAATCTTTGACCTATCTTTTGTATGGATCATCCGAATAAGAAGTGCACTCGATACATGTTGAATAACGTCTGCTGCAGAGGTCTATCCATACACTTAGTTTTAGAAACACGACTAACGAAACAAAAGGAAATAACGAAAATCAAAACCTTAAATACCTTATCAGCAATTGTTAAGTACTCCACAATTGCCTTGTGTAAGAAGGAGTGATCGATTATTCCTTTTTCTAAAATCGGTTGCAACACAGCTAACATATGCCTCACTACTGCTATTCAGCTTTGCGATAATATCTACCAATCTGTTAATACAAAAGACATTTATGAGACATATGTGTTTGTAAAACAAAGTAACTACCATACATGTAACAAAAGATTACCTGCGCTCTTTCAGTTGGCCTAAATTCTTAAACAACTGAAGCTCAGTAGAATACAGTTCCATTAAAAGAGATTGCTTTTAAGTGGCATTTCCCAGTTGATAAGCATGTTCAACAACTACAAAAGAAAAAAACAAAACGATATCGTCTTCAAAACAACATATCCACAAAGCAGAAACAGTGGGATGTAAGATACAAAGATAATTGAAGAACAGTAGTTTGATAATCTTTAATGAGGAACTAAGAAAAGAGTGTAAAGGATCAATAGATAAATGACAAAATAAAAGACTAATGTCAAATGAATATGAAGTGTCATACCAACTGAACCAACCATATGTCAGAGAAGAAAAGCAACATTATGTCCATGGAGAGAAGATATGAATTCCGCCACTTGTTCCTTCGAGGCTGCAAAAGTGAGGGTATAGTACAATAATCAACATACCCTATTTCAACTAATAGAAATTTTAAAAGAACACTATAAAGTCTAATACGAACCATTATCCAACATCTTTGTAATGAGATACACTGCGTAAGTGCTACAAGCTAGGGTGAGAAAATGTGGCTTCAACTTCTGATTAACAGCATTTCTTTCGTCTTGTGAACAATACTTTGCATAAGTCTAAAGCAGAAAGAAGGTCATATTAGTACATGTGTAAAAGAAAAACACGTCAAAAAAACTAAACATAATGAATATTCATTATTAACCTGCAACACACGGCAAGAAACATGGGAGCTGGCAATTTCATGAATTTTTCCCAAATGAACTGTTATCTAAAGTTGCATAATAATATTAACATGCAAAGAAGCAATCAAAGAGTTTTATGTGTTCTTTATTTAAATATATCAATCAACGCTTTAACTCAAAATCAATGATAAAGTTATTTAGTTAGGTACCTTAAATGCACCAGGAAGGACCTTGGCCACAACCATCCAAATCATACACCCTGCTGCGAAGCATTAAAGTGTTTGGATTTGTTTTCTAAACGACCTGTTGGTCGCTTAGAGGCACAAAGTCTGTTGTTGTCAACTTCCTTGTAAATTCTCTTCTGCAATATATAAAGAAAGATACGAAACTCAGTTGTGATACTTCAAATAAAATAGAACTACAACTACAATTTGCAATAAACAACTATTAGAACATAAAATAAACCATGTGTACTGTTTTGGGTAATATTCTGTAGTGATTGCTTTAAGCTCACTACAAACAAATTCATAGAAACCTTTTGAAATCCTTTTTGCAAGCGACTTTACTTTGTTACAAATTTCCTCCATCTGATCAAACTGCTTCAACGGCCAACCTCTGTTTCCATCTCCCCATGCCACTCTAAATAAAACATACCAAATTAAACACATCGCTACTTCCTGAAACTCTCCAGCCTTCTCTAAAAGATTAGCCTCTTTTGAAAGATCACCCCATGACCTCGCTATCATAGCTGCATTAAGAAAATTACCTGATTCTTCTTCCAATAGAAAAAGGTCATCAATGCAGCCTAATGTTTCGATATCATAAAATCAAAAAAATAACACAGTTTCATTAGGTTTTTGAAAGAAAAACAGTTTCATTACCTTTTGAAGATGAGCAACCTGCAAAAAAATAAACCATATGCACACACAAAAACAAAAAAAATAGTTTTAGGGTTTTGAGAGAAAAATTGTCATTTCTTTTTTGTTGTTGATATATTTAGGGATTGATATTAGCTACCATAATAGAAATCGATTTTTTAAAGCAATGCTGCGTTTTCTTTGTGATGTATATATCTAAAAAGAATATTTAAAATATATACCGAATTTTAGAATAAAAGTAATTATCTTTTGCATTACCTTGTATATTTTAAGTTGCAAGATATAATCAAAAAAATCATCTAGTCTAGTGGTTGAGTGGTTTGTTAATAAACAACTCAAGTTCAAATCTTGTAGGCTACAAATTTTTTGGAAAAACGAATTTTACAAAAAAAACTAAAAAACAAATTTAACCAAAAAAATAAAAAAAATGAATTTTACAAAAAAAAACTAAAAAATGAATTTAACCAAAAAAATAAAAAATATAGTAATGACATAGACATGCATGATGACATGGCATTATGATGTGGCATAAACTGTTCAAATGTCTCATGTTATATATAATGTAGAGATATATAAGATGATCAGCGACAATGATGTTACTGAACAAAATTTTGGGGACGAATATATACATTTCAAAATGCTCCGCCGACACGCGCAACAGCCGTATCGCTCGTTTCAATCAATTAGAAGTTTAGAACATAAATATGAAAAAAGTCCGTAGATTAACTACCAAATAATGTTAAAATCAATCATAGAAAACTAACACAATTTCAGCATGAGAATGTATGATTTATGCAAATTATAAACTTGTATCAGGTGAGTTATTGAGCAAGTAAGTTTTTATAACGACATCTAACTATTTCAAATGGGATGTGATTTGTACCCTTTTTTTCCATCTACCACTAAAGTACACCTGCTGATGCACATAGTACAACACACAGATGTATATTTAGTGGTGGATTGCAAAAAAATTGTGTATACAAATAACCTCCCATTTCAAATATATATCTTACAAATCATTATGACGTGTCTTAAGTAGAAGCTGGAATCATAACCATTTAGTTGAGAGACTTCTTACACATCATAAGGTGTCATTAAACACAAGTTATTTGATTGAGCACTTAAATAGGCTTTCACATCCCTGATAATTCCAATTGATTGAACTCACTACTAAAATCGACTGCCAAACATCATCATGTCATGAAGTTTCACAAACGCAAGCTTCAAAGACTCCACATCCCCAAAGGGTGAATACCGAATCACAATTGTTCTATATACTAAAAGCCGTTGTACAGTAGCTACAGTACAAGGCTCATTTTAGTCCAACAAACACAGCAGCCCAAGGCCCACTTTCGTTCCATCATATGTATATCAGTCCACCTCCTCATCATATGTGTTATCAACCTACCATCTTCCAGACATTTCTACTCACACCCACAAATTGAAGGTTCTTCTCACCTCCATCCATCATTTTTATGAATCATCACAGGAAAATCAACCATTACATCATCCTCCCTCCCATCGTCCTACCTATCATGTTAAAAAACGCCATAATCACCTCCGTCACAAAATCCTCAAAACCCTTGAACCCTATCCTGACACGACCCGACCCGACCCGACCCGACCTGTAACACCCTCAAATCTGGGTAGCAGCGGAATGTTGAATATCCGAGGGCGTTACTTCATAGATCAATAGCACAAGGTACAAGAACGACCACTAACGTGTCGTTTTTAAAAAGATACATCGGATTAACAAAATACTTGTTCATTACATAAGCTCATGGCTTCAAATAGTTCGACAATATAAGTAAAGATTTCGGTTTATAACAAATGTTCCCAAAATGTAATACGCCCAAATCTTTAGAACTAACTCTTTCCAAAGAGTGACCCCCAATGTATCTGAGCACCCCGTGCCTTATTGACCTGAGAAAACATGCTTATGTAAATCAACAGTAGGACCGCAAGATTTCTAAGTGTATGATTAAGCAACAAATGCAAACATCATAAAAAGTAATTACGTCTACCTAAGCTCATGACACTGAAGCTCGACATGTATGAAGGCAATAAATTGCCAACATTACCTGTGAATGATGTTCTAACCTGAAACATCCCAAATCCGACATGGTATACGTTTGTTGTCCGGCAAACCGGCACAGTGAGCGCTACTTACCCAAACGGGGATGTCAATCCCAAATAGATTGATTTATAACACTCGCGCTTATAATTACACTTTTAGTCTTTTAACTTTACAAAGTTACACTTTAGGTCCTTATAGGTTTGAAACAGCCCCCTAGTTTCCAGAATTGACAGAAACAGTCCATGGACTTGTTAAATTTAGTAAATGACTGTTTTGACCCTTAAGTTTATAAATTGGCACTTTTAGTCCTCCGACTTTGTAAAGATTGCATTTTTACTCCAATTAAATCCCAACAAGTGGCATTATGTTTAATTAAGTCCAAATAAGCCATATAAGCTGCCCTAGCTTATAAATAAGCTTTAACGAGCTTATTTTGGCTTAATGGGCCTTATTGGGCCCATTAAAGTCCATTAAGTGTTCTAAAGGTCCATTTAGGTTTTAAAAAGCACAAATGCCTCCATTAAGCTTATTCAAGTCGGTTAAGTTGAAAATAAGCTCGTGAGCCCAATATCTCAACCCGAATTGAATACAAAGGTCCACTTAGCATTCCTAGCTTATTTTCTACCTTTTTTAAGCTTATTAAATCTGTTTTTGGTCTAGCTTATCCAAATAAGCTAATAAGCTCTCGTTAATGGGCTGTTGGGTCCATTAAGGGTCCGAATGGATTTTAAAGGTTTCGATTTGATCCATTAAGGTCTGTTAACTATATATGGGTCCATTAACTCCATCTAGCTTATGATAGTTCATCAATAAGCTGCTTTGAGCTTATTGTGAGCTTATCACTCGAATAGGGCTCGTTAATATGCTAGTGAGTCCATTAAGGGTTCGGTTGGGGCTTGTCACGACATGACAAGATCCATGTGAATCAAATAAGCCTTATAGACCTCTAAATAAGCTTGGAGTGCTTATCATTAAGCTAAAAATTCAAAGGAAATGGGATGTTGGGCTCTCGCACTGGGCTGCCAAGCCCCCAAGTAACCCGCAAGCTCCCTTGGTTCACTAGTTCGTTCTTAGGATTTTTAACCGTCTCATTTTACACTTCTTAACTATAACTTATTACATTCATTCGATTAATAAGCTATTTTACGGGTTCCTTAAGCCAAAGGTTTCGTTTACATTGAAAGTTTACGTATAGGATTCGTGTTTTTATCAAGAACGACCTCATGAACACCTTGGCTCATATTTGTAGGTTTCTATGAAACTTTTAAGCTCTTGCTCGATATTAGACCGTGGTTCTTTCATGTTAGCACCACACAAGGCATAGTATATGTTTAAGATTGGGGCGTGAACCATGCATGGGTCGAACCATGCATGTTCACGTTCTCATATGTTATACAACTCAGAGTTACGCGACATATTGGCTATATTATGAAAGTAAAGAAGTGAAAAATGGCATAAAGGCTTAGTTGTGACTTACAAGGGTCCTAAGGTTATTAGTACGTGGATTGCGAAGTAAACCCAAGTCGTATACACCCAACCGTGTATACTTTAAGCTCCAAAGCTTGTAAACCCAAATCCTTAGGCTCTTACACGAGTATTTAGTATCTCTTGAACACTTAGAGGGAAATGTGGCTTGTGTATGGGCTTGGTTGCGTGAGATTCGAAGGTGTGAGGATAATTGAGAAAGGTTTAGCTTAGTGATAGTGGTTTTAGAGTTTTAGAAGTGTTCAAGTGTCAAATGTATATGGGTATTTATAGACTTAGTGACTAGTTAGCTTTCCTTGGTCCTTAACCAAACCATACGAGCCCTAACTTGGTGGTTTAGAGGTTTTCTAGTTAATTACCCATGGTATTTGTAATACTCCTAAGTACACTCTTTAATTACTTGCATAGTGTACAAGTTCTAGCTAGATTTAGGAAATCCCAAGGATTTGTGGTTTGTTCTTGGTTAACCGCGGCACAAAAGGAATCAAGAGGAAAAATGGTTCTTAACCAATGTGTAAAAGACTAGTAGGAGACCATTAGGACAAGTATTAATGAGAACTAGAATGTACAAGTACTTGTGAGGATCTTTAGGAGATTTATTTAGCTAGTAAACACCAAGGACGATTTTTTTTATGGGTTTTCCTACCCATACTCGGCTAACTTTGGGTAATAACACAAGATTTGATTAAATTTTGTGTTTAGGCATTAAAAGTGGGTATTGGTTTGAGTCTAGGTAAGTCTAGGTATTTCCGTGGTGTGTCTAAGTGTATTTTATTGTGAAACGTAAGTCATCTACGTGACCAATAAAAATAAAATGAGCAATTTCAATAATTATCTTCCTAATAATTACTTGACACTTGCTTGACGAAAACCTTGATTTTATTTGGTGACCGTTTGCGTTAAATGATTATTTCTACTCTATGCGATTTAGCTTAAAAGTCAAAATTAAAAGTAAACGCATATCGGACTAAAATAAATTGTGATCATTAATAGAGTCGTACAATGAAAATGAGAAATGTTACAGCTAGATGAAGAAAACAACTTTTCAGATATGGGAATTGGTGGGTTTGGAAACGGTCCTTTTTTCAAGAATTTTGAAAATAAGTCTTTTTTGAAAATTGAGTTTTATTTGATTGAGGCCTTTGTGTTTCAGACTGTTTGTGCTGTTTTGATTTTCGACGAAAGTGAGGAAAAACCGAGGGGTTTAGATTTAGGCGTTAAGCGAAACGAGTTGGCGGAATTTAATGTAATGGAAACTTAGTTCGAAATGATGGAAATGGATGATAGGATAGTGGAAATACGAGAAATGGCGAGGGAAGCTACGAAGCAAGAAAAGATTGAGGCGATTAGACGAGTATTTAACTTCTCTTTATTTTTTTTGTGAAATATGCTAAAGCTTTTTTTATTTTTTACCAAATACACTTTCAAGAACATATACATAAAGATGGTTTGAAAGTGTCAAAAAACAAAGGGATTAGGTATCCCTTTTTAGTTTTTACAATTTCTTGAAGATGATCCTAAAAGATATTTGTGTTATTTTCATGCTTTTATTGCAGCTTTATACAACACAGTACCAACACCAGCAACTACTTTGGACATGTTCCCTTCTTGGCCTATGAGAGTCCATCAAACGCTAAGAGTGGTTTTTTTACCTTAATAACTTATCTTTGACCATTTCTTTATGCCATTTTTACTTCATTATCATAATTAGCAAAAAGCAATTTCCAACTTCCATGTCTATCAATACAAGTATACCTTTTTTGGACTAAATCAAACAATTTGATTTTGAGCTATTTCCTATGGCAAAGAGTGAATCTTTGTGACATTTGTGTGATAAGAATCATAAAAGATAAGTTTTTTGGTTAAAATAGTATGATTTATAGATACACACGTTACTGCCGTGGTGTGCCCGATCCGAAGATTAGGATCTATGCCGTCGGTAATAAAGGCAATTTTAGGCGACCACTCAACTTGAAAGTGTTGTTAGGCCGTTAGGGATACCAAAGCAGGCAAACAAATAAGAGACCTATTGGTATGTGATTATTTTGTTAGACTGTTGATTTGATTCTCCTGCGGTAATTGTGCTTTTTGTTTGGCTATAGGATAATCTTGGATATGGATCCTTCTCGAAGCTGGGCTCCTAGGTGGCTAAATAAAGAACAGGTATGCATTTTTATGCTTTAAGAACTATTGCATTTTTTCTTTTCTTTTTTACGTTTATGAACTTGAATATGTATAACTGAACCTTTAGTTATAGCGAGTATTGAAAAAAAAGACAAGAAAATGACGACCAACTTGAATAAGATGATTAGCTCATACTTTTTAATTTTGTCAACGACATATATCTACAACCAGTAAATTAATTAGAATGTGTTGTGTGACACGATCTAAGTATCTTTGATTTATCTATCCTTATATGGGTTTATATAAAATACATACTTGAAATGTCATGTGCGATTTTATAGCAGATTTATGTTTGTTGCAATTTTTAAATCATGCGTTATTGAGAATGATCTGTAACATTTAATTGTTGTTTAGGTGTTTGAGCTAACCGTCTTCAAAAGCTACAAATTACACAACAGAAAGTAGGGTCAAAACATTATAAAGGTAGGATGAAGATTGGGACACCGATTAACTTAAGAGGTATTAAATAGTGAATCATTTAGTGTTAACTTCACTTGACCAATGGTCATTTCTTGACCTTTAGGCTCAACTGTTGTGATCTGTGCAAATGCATTTTGGTTATTGTGTGTGCTATAATCTATATGATATGATCATATACGTATACGAGATTTATCGTATAAGTAATGAATGTGTGCTGATATTGGTAGAAACGGGCATGACCTACAAATTGAAGACCATAAATGAGTGATATAAATCCATGGAAATTATCTTTTTGAAGAAAGTAGTAGTTCTGTTGGAAGTTTTGGTACGAAAAGAAGCATATACTGAGAATGTCAAGAGTGCAACATTCCTCAAAATCACAACACAAGAAGAATAATGTGTCGTTAACCACAACCACATTGATGTAAGTTCTTCCACTTGAACGAAATCGTCAAACTCTAAAATGTCAGTTTGAGATTCTTATTCTCAAGGAACCTTTACGGTTGGGAAGATGATTTCCAAGAAAAAGGTAATTTCTATACAACGATTTCAATATGCTGAATTTTTTCTTAAATGTTGGCTGCTAAGTTGTTTGATTTTGGAACAGAAAAGTAAGACGCTAGAGGTAACAGTATCTAAAGTGCGTCATTCAAGTAGAATACGTAACGACGGATGATCCGTCACACAGTCTTCATAAACCAACCTCCTGGTTTCCCCAACATGAAAAAGGTAAGTACTCCATTTATTTCTGTACTTTCTGTTATCTGCAAACTGTTCTTTCATTTTCTTTCGTATGCGTTACAAATACACTTCGTCAATTCATTACTATTATACTAATGTGTTTGTTCTCCCTCACCTGCTACATTGAGACATCTTGAGTCTTTATCTTTAGTCATTTATAGTTCCATTCATTTTCTTTTGTTGCAGTCCGTCTTTTATTTGATCATTAGGAGGATGAAAACAAACACAAATTCAGGTGTTGTGTCCGTACAACCAGCGGAAGTCGTGACAAGTCAACAGGATACATGGTAATGTTTCTTTTAACAAAACAAGTTTAGGTTATTGTTCTGAATATAATCTTACCGATAATACCGTCTTTTAGTAGGCTTGAGAGGGAGTAGGTGTTGTTGCATCAGCACATAAGCTAATTGGGGCAACAAATTCACTTCTGAATGCGGCACTATTAGAGAGGATCTTACGGTTCAAACTAGAATGTGAGTTCAATATTATTTGATTCATTGATATTTATGAGTTTAGGACCTTTTCTACATACATTAATGACATTTTTCTGTGAACTAACCTCTGACATATGTGTTGTTTGAATAGTAATGTGGTTCATGTGAGGGACATCTCTGAAAATGGCCAGCGCGAAATAGGTAAAGATCATTGCTTTACGTCATTTGCGGTACTGCACACATATAATAATCAATATTTATGCTTAAATGTCATGTGGGTAACTACTACTTGGACCTGATGTTCTGCAACATTAAGCTCATTACAAGGAAACATCTATAAATGATATTAGTTAAATCAATATTTTGGATCCTTAAAGACAAAGCCACATCTTCATATAATTCTTGAGTAAGTATAGTAGTTTGTAATAGATATGTTTATGAGTGCCCCAAAGATAACAACTTTTAAAGGTATTGTTTGATGGATGGTATTTTTTGACATCAGGTACGTCGAGAATGGTTCACTTGCAAACATTATTAAGCCAAATAAGTTTGGGTCAGTTCTTAATTATATCATTGGTAATTCTTTATGTACCTCAGGTTTGTTGTCCTTAAATTTAATAACATTGACCAGAATTTGCTATATTCAGTTTGAACATGTGAATAGGTTCTGGATGGCTTAGTTTATATAACATCAACCTTATTTTACCTTCTGATTATGTTTTCATAATATTGGTGTATTCGCTAGGACGAAACTTCAACTGAACATTTCACTGGACCGCAAGATCTGGAACTGGACTTTAATTGAAGTAATGGCGTAATGCTATTTGAATTTGATCAGAAGTTATGTCAATTATGTCATCCCGGAATAGAGCAATGGTAAAGTCAAATACTTATGTTGGATTTCCTTAACTGATATGACATCTAGAAATTGTTTATATATGGCTTTAATTTTGTCTAATTGTTTGGTTGACATAATTTGGGCCCAACCGCCATTTGCTTTTTCTATCCATAAGCGTTTAATTGCTATTTTGCTACAAGTTTGTTTCAGAATTACATCCTCATGCTTTGCTTTATCATAAACTATGGATTTTAGAAATTTATAAATAAGATTAAAAAGTGTTACATATATTCTGATTGACAATTGTTTAGCTAAATACCATTTGAGACTAAGTTAGCCCCGCCGCAACGCACGGACAGTCTGCCAACTTGTTATATACATATACTATAGATGGAATAAAACTACGTCATTTTACCATGGGCTATTCAAAAATTGTCTGCCAAAAAAAGAGAGATCAAGCCCAAAATAAATATAACAAATCTTTATCAAACGCTCTTCTCATGAAACTTCCAGACCTTGTCATTTTTCTATAACTGATAAACCCTCTTCCACCTCCCCAAAACACATACACAATGGTTTCCCACGAAAATTTATCAGCCGCACACACACACACACACGCAGTGGTTCCACCGCCCCACTATCTATATCAATTTTGTATGTTTGAAAAAGATTTGAGTGATATTACAGGTGAAGGTCTATTGCTTTTGATATTAACTTGCAGCTTTTTGTGGTCGGGTTTGTTGGTAGTCTAAAAAAGATAAGAAAACGGGGTTGCTTTGAAGAAAGTCAGAATCACAGGAACGTTTTTAACAGGTGATGCGCATCAATCCAATAAACTGGAGTTAATATAGCAAGGTTTGATTTGAATATGGTTTTTGTTTGGACATTTTGTTGGATTTTTTTCTTATCAGTGTAATCTTTTTTAAATTCTTGAACAGGGACCCTGAATTGAAGAAAATTGGAACTCCTTACTATGACGCGATATGAAAAGTTGTTGCAGCCATCAATGTTTCTTAATCTTATGTTTCACTTTTATGCTTTCTATCTGTTGTATTCGTTGGGTGTTTTTGAATTACTTTTCTAAGTGCTTATCTGCTTATTTACTTTGTTTTTTAGAGGGTGTTTGGCATTGCTTATTTTTATGCTTATAAATCAGCCCTTATAAGCCGCTTAGATATAAGCACTTCAGTAAATTGTGTTTCGATTTGCTTACTAAGATATGTTAATAGAAATAAGTAGAACAATTTTAAAGCATTATGGACAATAAAGGGGTGTTTGGTATTACTCAACGAGGATGTCAGGTTAGCCAACTGTTGAGTAAAATAATGCAGAACCACCACGTGTAGAGTTACTATGTTTAAACACCGGTTTTTTTACAGTAATATTTGTTACATTCGAGCACTATGCATTAAAATTATACCTTTGGTCAGTTTCGATCTCTTTGACCTGTTAAGAGATAAAGATAACCTGCTATATATATCTACTGTCTATCTGACTATATATATCTAATGTTTACAGATCCTAATTAAGAAGAATAATTGTTCAGCAGGAGGAAGGATAGAACCAGTGGAGACACCTTCAGCACGTCAAAAAAAATGACAGTAAAAAGGGGCTGAAGAGGACGATTATGAGATTGATCGTTTGACTCATTTACCAGATCCTATTTTATTCCTGATTAAGTTATTTGAGTTGGGCCACTGTGCGAAATGCCCACAGAGCTGCAACTAGAGCTCATACAAAGGTGCGAAACTAAACACTCTATGACAAACACCCATGAAGCTGGAAACTAGAGGTAACGATTTTTATTTATTGGAATGTAAAGTTTTAATCTTCTTGAGTAACAAGCTGCTGTTGAAAATGACGTAGGGAAGTCACTGAATGAAGTACACAATCTTAGATCGGTACGTTCGTCTTTAGTCTTAAAATACAGATTATCATAAAAGACAACTGTATATATACAATTTTTTTCCTATTTATGCAGGTTTTCCAATATCTATTCAATCATGCCCCTGAATTTCTATGATCATACAACTTTGATATACATGCGAATGATAAAACCACAGAAGAAAAAGGGTGTGTTAATGCACTTGAAGAATTTATACATCTCATATCTGAAAGGGAATCAAAAAACTTTCGTGTTAGGCGCCATGATAATGACCATGTTGTTACTCTTCATCAGGTAATTTATTGATTATGCTCCTGATTCAGTGTTAAACTTTGCTTCATTGAATTTATTACATCATCCTGCTACATTGGACTCGGACACTGTCTGTATAGTGAAGGTGATT
The DNA here is from genome assembly GCA_026074375.1 of Tanacetum coccineum. Taxonomy (NCBI): domain Eukaryota; kingdom Viridiplantae; phylum Streptophyta; class Magnoliopsida; order Asterales; family Asteraceae; genus Tanacetum; species Tanacetum coccineum. The sequence continues at coordinate 17,564 of BQNB010027586.1, forward strand.
ATTATAACATTTGACAGTTTATAAAAAATAGATTTTAAAATAATAAATTACTCAATCCAACGTGTACTATTTCGTTTACTAATTGTGTACAAGATAGGGATACCTCGGCTGCAACTGTATGCAGCGAATTCAATACACTCACAGCCATAAAACATGAACATTTTACTAAGAATCCTCCATTGCATCACTCTCTTGCGAAAGGAGTGGTTAAAAGTTCGTGAAACGAAAGTTAGTTATGTTAAGTAACTCTTTTCAGGAGCCAGTGGACCAGAATAGCTCTATTTTTGTTTCTTTCGCATGACTATTTCTTCAGTCAATTTTAATTCAATAGTAAAGATCCGTATACAGGTAATAACTTATGTTTGTTCTTTCTTTTGTGTTCATGTTGCAGGACATGCTGGTATGCGATAATTTTGACGCATTGTTTATGAGATCAAGACATACGACTAAAGTGTGTCATACATGTAAGTTGGCCATTTCCAAAGTTAGCCAAAACATTCTTAATATACGTTCAGCCTGCTTTTAGCAAAGCATGCGACGCAATTGCTGTGAATCTTAATACAATGCGTTAACTCCTTACTAAAAGCCTCAAACCATTTCATAGATATATGATGGTAATAGCTCTCTATTTTGAACTCAACGCCTTAGCACTTATTGTTCATAAAAAAAATCAATTCTTAGGAAAGAAAATATGTGTTAGCTGAACTACATCTTTATTTCTGATTTTTTGTAGTTTGTAGGCCAAGATTCAAGATTCTTGCGTCTTTCATGATGCCTATTGCACGTATGTTGGCGCGTATTTATACAATTTTAGCTCCATATGGGACAAGGCCAAGGCCTATATTCGAAACTGACATGGAAGCAATATTTCAAGAAATGAAGGAAAAGCAGGAAGCATCAGATAAAGCTTTTGAAGAAGTGCGTCTGAAAAGTCTTGAGTCTGACATTGTGGATAAAAAATCACTTTCACTTTCGGGTAAAAGAGTAGTCACTGGGAAGCCGACAAAGCGATCCAGAAAGCCTTCAGGGCCTATTTTAGGGTCAACTGTTCAAATTGTGTCTAGGACTTTCACCGACTTTACAGGCACCATAAAGAAGCCTGATAAGAAAAAAAGGACTGGTATGCATCCACCCTACGTGCGTGAATCTATAATCTAAAGGACAAATTGGTCATTTTTTCCGAGTGCTTTCAAAATCTGTTAGTTGAATTTGCACTTAAACATTGTTCTTTTCATCTTTTTGCAGGTAACTGTTGGGCTCACATGGAACGATACTATAGCGGATTTAAATCTCAGTGACATCGTAGATGAGCAGAAATAATGCACACAAAGCCTATGTCATGATCTAAAGTGGTAAGTTCTCAACATTCCTTCATTTTTTTGAAACGCATGCGTTAAACTTTTATTTCAGCCCATCCAGATGCATTGCCCATGCCATATGCATTAGCTTTGGAGCTAAACATTTCAAATTCCTAACGATTTAATGGTTGTAACAAGGAAAGACTCCAATTGATATTTTTGAAAATTTGGGTCTTGGGTCTCCATTACCATTCCCACTTGACTCTAAAGCTGGAATAGCAGAAACCATGGAACCTCTCCCACCTGATCAGAAGTAGCGATCAGATCAGAAATAGTGATGATACATAAAAGGGTCGAGATGTGTCTATGAAGCTAAGTCCAACCACATGATCATCCATCTACATTTGTTTGCTTCAAGTTTAAGTGCAACATATTAAGAAAACATGTAAATGCAGTTGTCAAGGTCAGCTTTCTTCCTTTTGTTCCTAACTTTCCGTTCAACCTATCACATGATTAAACAAATCAGCAGGTTTGCTGAAATGGTCATTCAATGTGTCCAGCTTAAACAAATCTGATAAACGTCACATATGATCAATCATTTGCTGTAGGAACTATGAAGCTAAAGTTGGCATACTCTAACCGAAAACTATTTTCCTTGGATTTGTAATGTAAGGTACATAACTGATTGTCTTTTTTTTTAATTGTATGACATTTTTTTAAAATTTATAGTATTTCACTATTATGAATCACAATAGGAAGTAAGGGAAGACTTCCTCCACCTCATCATATTAGACGTGTCACTGCTAGAATTATATCGTGTGATTATGTAACGAGTTCTTTTTTAGTATGGGTCAAATGGGGCTGCCAAATATTGTTCAACGAAGCCTACTGTTTATTGGTTATCAAATACTATCTTAGAACATTTTAGTCACCACCACCACTACTTTTAACGATTCAAAGATGTATTTTGGTTCCACGAGCTTTTTGAGTCATGATGTAACAGAGGACTCGGGTAAAACTTGAGATCGTTTAGTATTATGTAAACAACTTGAATTTTATTTGCTTAACGTGTGTTTTGTAAATTGGTAGTGAGTTTTATATAAACATATCTACATGTTTCTAAAATCTACGTTTTTTTTTCATTTTAGGTAGGCGTGGCGGCAAATTTGATTGGCGCAACTGGGTTTATTGCTTTTTGGCTTGGTACTTTGACATGCAGTTTCATCATTGGTTTCTTTTGCTTATTAATCGTATCTGTCACTTTCTCGCATTAGTTTGAGCCCAAAAGAAATCTCATGGTTCACTTTACAGAACGCCACCATCTTAGCTTTAGGCCTTTAGCTATCTTTTTTTTTGGTCAGTATTTATTAGTTTTGATATAGTGTTTGATTGGTAATGAAACATCTTCAACTAATTTAATAATCACAAAGATACTTCAAATGAAAGCCATCTAAAGTATTTAATTTACATATAACCAAACGTCCCAACTTCATTCTTAGAATTACCAATCTACAAAACAAAGAAATTCAACTACATGTCATATTGTTGCAAAAGAAATGAACAGAATAGATGCAATGTTTGAATACATTAGTTCTATAGGCCGAAAAAAATAATACAAAGTCATACCCAGAAAAGAACCTAAAAAAAGCCCCGCGCGAACCTAAAAAAAGCCCCGTAGCAACGCGCGGGCACTGAACCGCTCGTTAAAACCTATAGTTAAGACGGTTTAGGGGTTTGCGTAGGCGACTTTCACCCGTTTGACCCTTGCCCCTGTTAGCTAATTTATTTATTTAATCATTTGAGATAAACTTATAAAACACAAACCAAATTGACCCATCTATAAGTATATGAGTTGAAATTGCCATCTGAATCTAAGTTACACAACTTAGACTTTTGTTCTACATACGCTACAATGTTCTACGTACCTTCATCAAAGCACCTTGACAAACCAAACTACCAAACCCCACGACCATGAAAATATCCCGGTTAATACATACTTGCTAGCAATGGTTTCTGCTTTGCAAACGGAAAACTATTGGTTCAAGCTACCTTCCATTTCTAGAATTCAACGCAGCTCAACATGAACGAGCTTGGATTTCGATGCCCACCACCTCCATATTTCTGTAACGATTAAAAAGGATTATGTAAACGTTCAAGAAATGAGATGGTTGACAGATGAAAAGTGAACGGCAAACCAAAACCTGTGATATAGTTGTTGTATCTTCACTGTCTAAACTTCCGAGGCTTATTTTTAGAATTTGGTCATCTTTGAGCTCAGGTACTCTATAGACTACTGCACCTATGCCCCTACACAAGATATACACGCCTTATTACTAAGTTTTCTTAAAAGAATCAGCCGGTTTTAAAAAGTTATGGTTTTAATGGCACCATGTGGTCTCAGAGCAATTTGCTATTGTGATAGATTGATTTTTGCTTGTAAGTGGTAACCAAAATATCATTGACTCTGATGATTG
>BQNB010027586.1:28271-53975 GCA_026074375.1 Tanacetum coccineum
TACATGTGCATAGACACGACGGCCAAATAGTTTTGGTTGCGAAACTGTGGTACGTTGCATACGATTATATATAATGACCACAAATTAGCAACTCATAATTCCAAGGTGCAGTTGTCAATATTACTGCTAATCAAAACTTTTTGTCAACTAAAATCATTTCAAATGAAAGTTAACTAAAATAAATTCATTAAGGATTTATATTCTTTCAAAACATGCGTAAAAGATAATACAAAATAACTTAAAATGACATATGAGAAAGGAGGAAATGAATCTCGTTAAAAGTTAAGAATTTCGATGGAACTGTTTTAGGCTGCATAGGAAAATCTCGTAAATATTAAAGTAAATGAGGACGCTTCTGCATGGATGCATATAATATCAAAAAATAAAGTTGACTACACAACACTCGAAAAAGTGGAAAGTTGACTACACAAAAAATAAAGTTCACATTTATATTGTATATAATATCAAAAAATAAAGTTGACTACACAACACTCAAAAAAGTGAAAAATTGAATACATTTACAAACAATTTTCTCTTTATTAAACATAGCCCTTAAGGTATTTACCATTTTCCAATTTTTAAGACTATCTAACTCAAATTTTTCCTTACCACGCTACAGTGATTTGTATGGATGCTTCTGCATGGATGCTTCACAATGGAGCACCTAGGTTGTTGGCTCAAGCTGATGCTATTGAACTCTACTGTAAAGAAAAAATCGACCTAATTTACCATTCACCTATTTTATGCACTATTTTTGGGTTTCTTTATTGTTGGGCCAATTCAGAGCCCAATGATTCCTGCCTAGATTTAAACAGAAATTAGGCTAAGTATTGAAGTTCCGCTGAGTTCAAGACTCAGCGGTTATCGAAGACTCGCTGAGTGCAAAGCATCAGCGAGCAGTGAAGGACTCGCTGAGTGCAAAGCCTCAGCGAGCAGCCTCAGACGTATTCAAGTCAAACACAATGTCAAGGAAGTCGAAGATTACTTGAAGACATACTCGTCAGCTGGGATGGACATCAGCTGGTATGTAGAAGGAATACACTGATGGTTTTAAGAAGAACAAGCTGAACTTAAGCTTTTCTCTATGAAAGGTTTAGGCGGGAAACTCAATAATAGGTAATGGCGAGACAAAAGGTTATTTGAGTTAAAGCCTGTACCATGTACGAAGTTGGTAAAAGTAGTGAACAGTTGGCAGAACTGTTCACTAAAGTATGGGCGGGGTGTTTCCAAGAATGGACGTGCATTAAATACTTTGTACGTCCACCACAGGATTCTTGACACGTCGCACCTGCCCCCACTAAGGATACAACCTCGTATTAGTATAAATAGAGAATGTTGTAAGGAGTAAATGCCATCGCTTTTGTTGTTGTCGTTATTATAGTCATTTACTCCTTTGTCGAACTTATTCTTCAGTCAGCTATCTCAATCAGCGGGTCTGCATAAGTTCGCTTGTAAACTTGATACTTTGTCAAGTTTACTTGTTCAAAGGGTAATCTTACATTGTTATTCAACTTGTGCGATCCATAGCACATTGTAATACTTTGATTATATCAATAAAGCATTACACGATTGAAAAGTTATTACTTGTGTTATTTACATTTGATAAGTGTTATATTCTATATAGACGTGTGTGTTGGGACTTTCATTTGGTATAAGTGTTCCCGAGGCTCCGGCCTCGGGACCCATTCTAACCGATTCTTCTTTGTTTGTAGCACTCTTCATGACTCGGCATGACGACGAACGGCACAGACCAACCCGACAAATTTATGCTTCAACAATGTATAACTAGGTTTATACACCCCTCATTTCTATAAAAGAAGGTGATGAAGGGTGAGGTACATATTATACCTTTTTTCCTAGCTCTTGTTTTTATGGAATAAACATTAGAGTCATGCACTGAGTGCATATTCTTCGTTTGTGTGTGTGTCTTGTGTGAGCCGATCAATCAAAGGGATCTTAAGTTCTTAAGCCTTTGCCAATTTTCTTGTTGGAGTTTCTTTAGTTTGTGGTTCCGCTTTAGTAATTAATCGGTTTGTACGGTTCAATCTGAGATGCCACGGCCCAATAAAACCTATGCGGTTTGATTGGTGAATTAAAGTTGGTATATATAGGAGCTGATATAGTGAGGTTGGATGGTAATTCACTGTGTCGATCGTTTGTGTTGATGGGAAATGTGTTCTTGCGTAATTAAGGAGTGGTTGATTGCTTTAAGAGTCATTAATCCTTGCTTGTTACACTTTCAATTTACTTACCCATTACCAGTATCTATTTCATATTTGTTATTTGAGTGTGTACTATGTACACTATATATCTTGCAAACAACGAACTGAGGTCCAATGTGATGTAATTAAGGTTACATGGGAACTCTAATGACTCTAAACCTACAACCGGAATCGGGTCTCTATACACATAGCATAAGTCTGGATTAATTAGCGATCTTTTTATTTAGCCCATATAACGCACCTACCTATAAACCAGTCGGTATAAAAAGTAAAAACCCACTATATGTTCTTAGCCTTTATTTATAACTTTTTTTCAAATAAAGAAGAAGCCAAATGTTTAGACATGAAAACTTAGGGCATGTTTGGTTTGTAAGTGGGTTTGGAGTCGGATTAGGATTTGGGTTTGAATTAGGATTTGGTGTAAGTTTTGAGAAAAAAAGTGGAGAGAGAAAATTAATAATTATTATAAATATATATTTGTTTATTACTGAATTGAAATAATATATATTATTTTAAATTGTAAAGTGCAGATGAGAAAAAAGAATAAATGAAAATATGTGACTACCATATTTTGTGAAATAAAGAATGGAATTTAATATAGTTTCTTATGTTAAAACCCACTACTAGAGCCTGGATAATAAATTAGAAGTGAATACCGCGCGTCAGTCTAAACCGAAGATACCAAACAATTGATTAGAAATATCTTTGAGCCCAAACCTGGTAAAACCCATGTACCAAACTGTAACCCCTGCCTTTTTCGTGTTTTGAATATTCTAATTTAGTCCTTCGACTATTTGACGTTTGTTAGTTATTTAGAATATTGTATCGGGTAGACGGTGGTGAATTTATGAGATATGAAGCATTTTATGGTTTATTGCGTATAATAAGCCTTATTAGAGGACACTATTATGCTATGTGAGTTCCGGGTGGTTGACCCGTGAATTTCTAAGAAATGCCGAAAAAACGAGCCCCGACACGTCCGTTAATTTCCAAATAAGTTTTTGGGAGGTCTAATATGAAAATATGTCAAGTAAATACTCTAAGTTATTGGAAAAACATTTTTAAAGTGAATAAAAATGCTAAGTAACTTTGGGGAATATTTTACGAACACGTTTTACGAGCTTTTAAGTGATCCCGACACAAAAACGAAGACCTCGAGCCCCTAGGATTCCTTATATCTGGTTTTGAATCTTGTAGGAGACAAGGTGGCTTTTTTTAGCAAGAGTGGTCTATCTCTTGTACCATTTGAGTTTATAACTTAAGCAAGACACACACACATGTTCATTTTATCTACACACACCAAAAACATTTTCTTTTTTCCTCTATTTTGGTTCGTCCGAACTCACAAACACACATACAAATTTTATTTTCAAAATTTTGATCAAAAACATGAAGATTGGTGATACGTTGGGTTGAGTCTAGTGTTCGGGTAGTCATTAAAACAATGTTTGGGTTGTCCGGTTCGCGTCGAAATTTATTTTGAAGACCATTTGTGTAAGTCTTTCAAATTTATTTTTAACTTGTACTTTTGGGTTGCTAATGATGCATAGATGTTAGTTGTACGGTCCGATCGTTAAGAATCGAAAGCAAAAAGTTTACAAATGAATGTTTAGGGTGCGTTTGGGATTCGAAATAAAAAGGGAAAACATAAGGTTTTGTTAGTTTTGATATTGTAGTCGTGATGGTTAAAAACATATATTTGTTATGTAGCTTATTTTGTATATAGCTTATTTTGGCTTATTGTTGTGTTCGAATAGCTTATTTTGAGCTTAATAGCTCACGACATCAAAAGGAAATACAAGAAGGGTATTTTTGGTTATTATCCTAGTATGTCATATTTTTGTGGACTAATATTATAGCTTATGGTGATAACCAAATGCGATACGTAGCTTATTAGCTTATTTTCAAGCTTAATAATTAGATTTTGGAGCTTATGGGCTTACGGCCCAATAAGCAATCAATAAGCCATGGCTTATTGTGGTCCGGATTACTTTATTACTTATTGATTTGAGCTTATATATGCTATTGGACCTTGGTTTTGGGCTTAGAACGTATTTTGGATAAGTGAAATCCTTATTGGGCCTTAAATCCCAATAAGCGTTAACTAGTCATTTTGGGAGTTTTGACGAGCTTTTAGAAAGTGAAATGTACATGTGAAGTTATATTGAAAGTCATTTTGAGAAAGAATTTTGGTAAACGTTATGAAATGTGATTTTTGAAAATTGGTTCGGAAAGTGTCGAAATGTTGAAATTTGTTGAAAAATAAGGTTTGATAACCTTGGGAAATGTCATATAAACGTACGGGTCATGTTGAAATTTCGTAAAAAGTCTATACTTAGAATTTTATTTAAAACGTAAATTTTATTTTTGTAATAAAATTTTATTATTTTATTATTTTAATAAGTCGACTAAAAGACAAAAAATATAATTTTCCTTGAAACTTTTCCAAAATAATTAACAAACATAATCGTTTCATTTCGTATAATATAAATAATGTATAATGGACTTGTCGAAAAATATTTATGATTATATATTATAAATATTTACTTATATTACTTATCTATTTTTGCTAAATAGTATAAGTATAAGTATATTGCACTCAAATATGGAGTTGATATGGTATTTGGAGTTACGTTGTCAACCATCACACCACTAAAACGTTTAAGATAATCGTACAACGCATCTAACCTCTATGCATCGAAACCGGGAAAAACTGTATGGAAATGAATGATTTAAAATGGAATATTGACTGGACTAGGTCGTGTGCGGACGTCGTAGCATTTGCTTGTGTGATATTAAAATTTCTGTGGAGACAGTTTGCTTGAGGTGAGTTCTCGTAGCCCCACTTTTTACTGTTTTTCCGTTGGGGGAAAATGATACTCAAATGTGTTTTGAACTATTTTCTGAACTGTGCGAAACGTGGTTTTGTTTTTGGGAAAATATGCGTGCTTATGACTGCTATGTGAATATATGTAATGTGATCTTACTTGCATGTACTGTGTTTGGCATGGCAAGGTTGTGTTCTTCACCCTAATTTGCTCCGGCCGGTAGGCTTTAGGTGTAGTATGTCATCGGGGTTGCGACCCTAAGAGCGTTGGTACGCGCTGGTGATAAGACTAGCGAGGATGCTATGTCTTGGTACATGATTAGCGGAGATGCTAAGTCATATGTTTGTTTGCATATATTCACTGTCATATAGCACAATTGTCCAACTGTTGAAAATATTGGCACAACGACTGGGTTTTGAGTCAAAACCTACGAGCTCACCAACATTATTGTTGACGTTTTCGAGTATCATTTTCAGGTGAAATTAATGATCGTTAAAGTATGTTGCTTGTAGAAGACTTTAGCGAATCCCGTAGAAATCTTGTTTGAATAGTCTTGTAGAACGCATTTGAGGCTTTACTGAATACCTTATTACAGAACGACAAAACCAAAGACACGGTAAAGGCAAGGCAAGACTTAGAAATTTTGAAAGTTCGAAAGGAGTTGTGGTTAGTTAAAAAACCAAACGGGAAGTTGGAGAAGCCTCATCCAAAGTACTCTTTCACCACAGAAGGCAGAAAACGTTTTTGTAAATTCATCAAAGGAGTTAGACTACCTGATGGGTTTGGATCCAACTTCAAGCAAAAAGTGACGGCTGATGATAACAATATAACGGGCATGAAATCTCATGACTGTCATATAATGATGCATCGGTTACTTCCTTATGGAGTACAACAATACTTGCCCAAAAGCATTGCAGCTCCTATAATCGAGTTTTGCTTATTCTTTAAGCAGCTTTGTGCTCGAACTTTGATGCAGCAGGACATGTCAGAAGCTAAAAAACAATCGATCAGTATCTTGATTGAGTTAGAGCAAATTTTTCCTCCTGCTTTTTTTGACATAATGATTCACGTGGCTATACATTTACCCGATGAGGCTATTCTAGGTGGCCCTATTCGCTACAGGTGGATGTTTCCATTTGAAAGATACATGAAGAAGCTAAAGAATTATGTCCGAAATAAAGCAAAACCTGAAGGTTCTATTGCGGAGGGTTATGTTGCAGAAGAAGCATTAACTTTTTGTTCGCGTTATCTTAAGGATGATGTCGAGACGAGATTTAATCGTCTTGGCAGAAATGACGACGGTTTGCCTGAAGAAGAACCAAATAAATTCCAGGTGTTCCGGTCCGCATGCAAACTGACGGGTAGAATGAAAGCAACTCGGCTGACTACAGATGTTAGGCAGGCAGTTGTATGGTTTGTACTTAACAACAGTCCTGAAGTCGACGCAGACATCTTGGCTTACAGAGAGTATGTTTCTTCCTTTTTTTATTTTGAAAAATCTTCTTTCTCGATGACTTATCCTAATATCATGAACTTTTGCAGAGAATCGCCTGATAACGTGGAAACGAGTTTTCCCGCGTGGTTTAATCACAAGGTAAATACATTAGATATATTACCTTGGAGTTATTTGCTCATCTAAATCTGTTTTCATCTCTTTCGTAGATTCGTGAAAAAAAAGTGAACGACGGCTGTAGTGAAGAGTTATTCTCTTTGGCATGTGGACCTATTAGTACATGTACATACCCCGCTTGCATAGTTAACGGTGTGAAGTTTGTGGTACATGAACGCGATATACTTCATACCACTCAATGCAGCGGAGTTTCAACACTCGGGCTTGATGGAGAGATGTATTATGGTCAACTCGAAGAAATTCTGGAGCTCACTTATATCGGCCACCGTAAGGTTGTCTTGTTTCGATGTAAATGGTTTGACACCATTAACCCTAAGAACCTTACGACACGCAACAGGCGTTCTTACATTGAACATGGCATACAACATATTTTGACTGATAGGGAATTTCACAAAAATAACCAATACATTCTTGCGACACAAGTAACACAAGTATTCTACCTTGAAGACCTTGCTAGACAACCACGTGGTTGGAAGGTCGTCGAACATGTTTATCATCGAGACGTGGCAGAGTCCGATCAAGATGTTATACATGGTAGCAGTTCATCAAATGTTACACTGTCTGTTGAATTGACTAATTTTGAGCATACGGATTTGAGTATAAATTCTGAATCGACAGAAGTGGACGCCCCACCAGTTAATGATGACAATGCTAATGCTAATGAAGGCAATGCTGAAGATGATGATGTTGCACATGTCCTTGATGATGATGATGATGTTGTAGTGTCTGATGATGATGAAGTGAACCCTAGTACTAATGTTGAAGAAGTTTTATCTAGCGATGATTCTGACGATGACAATCGATCTTAAGATGTAGTTTGAATGAAACAGTTATTATATGCTTAAATGTGTAATTTTTCTTTGAATGGAATTGTTTTTATATGTTTAAATGTGTAATTTTGCATTTGAATGGAATTGTTTTTATATGTTTAAATGTGTATTTTTTATTTGAGTGGAATTGTTTTTATATGTTAAAATGTGTATATTTATATGAATTTGTGTATTAGCATTAATTGGTCCACGAAACTGTGTGTTCTTGTACTTGTTATTTTACAGATGGCGTGCGTATTTCCCAGATCACACGGTGGGGATGCCGGTGGTAGTCCACCGGGGATGCAGGTGGTAGTACCACCCAGACAGCCGCTCATACTCGGCCCGCGTAGCCGGCCAGTGTGCGAAGTAGAAATTGTTGTTTATTATTATTTTATACATGGATTAATTTTTAATTTCTTGTGTACTAGAATTTTCATGAAATCACATACGTATCTTTGTAGCGTTCCCACCCAGCGCGTTTTCGCAGAGAACTGGGAATGCATCATTAAGGAGGGGAGTTTAGATACTAAGAGAAATGATCCAACGACATTTGAAGATCAGGCTTATGATTGTCGAATGGATTTGGTACGTTCAATCATAACAGGCGATTATTCATGCTGTTGTAATAGTCTAATGGGGGAATCAGTCGGGGCGCTACCTTGTCACTGGCTTGCGAGTGGGAAGCAATATTCCAGTTGGCGCATAAAGCGCATATTTTTCCTATGACTCTTAGATCGGTTAGTAATTGTTTATTTATACTTTATTCTTAGACTATTATCGACGTGTGGATATGCCGTGTTATGTTAAAATTGTTTTGTTTATTTAAATGTTTTGTTTATATTCGTTGAGCATATGTTCGACCTCGCTATTGGTACAATAATAAGGATAACAGTGTGTGATGGCAATAATGTCTATCACGGTGTGGGGACAGTCGGTAAAGCTTGCGGCAAGCCATGTTGGATAACATGAGGAATCCTTGGCGGCAATAAAAAAGCAAAGGATCAAGGTTTGATCATTTTAGTTGATATGGTTAGGCCAAGGAATGGGCACACCGGAATCATTTGCGCCGCCGAAAGAAAGTCTGTGGGGAGACAGAAACAAGGAATGAGTAGTGTGAAGAAGAGTTGGTTGTACTGGTCGGTTCCAATTCGGAAACGAGGTGGCGAGATAGGTGCGCAGATTGCTGCACCAAAAACCCGAGCGAAAGTACGACGATTGTCTAACCATCTAAGGGAAGAGAAGAACTATTTTTCGAGCATAAGGCAGGATTACGAATATGTAAGATGTCTTTATTATTTTGTTGTGATGTATTTTTAAAGGTGGCGTATATATTTTGTTTATTATAGCTTGTTCATTAATTTATTCGAGTATTTGTACAAAAAGTCCAGAAAGGTACTTTACGAGGACTCTAATTGAGGACTTGGAGGGAAGAAGCACTCGTTGAGGCCGTGAGGACACAGGGATGTTAAGACCTCGAAAAAAAACCGGAATGAGAATACGTAAGTACTTTAACTCGTTACATTCTTTTATAACTTACGTTTCTATTTTGTTTTTAACCTTTTTTTTTCTTTTTCTGCTACAGTTGGGCTATGAGAGATGCCACAGAGTTAGGTTAGAGCCGCCGGCTTGTATCCTCGTACATGGACAGATCAAGATTTCGTTGGAAGAAGGCGTTTCCGAAAAGTACTCGTAATCCTCGCCAGTAACATGTCGAGTAAAGGGCAGAGGACTGACTGTTTCCGGGTGGTGGTCTCAACTTCCGCTCAGGCTCGTGGTCCCTTCAGGCATTTCCGAATTGTTATATCAAGTCGGCGATGGAGCTGATCGGATGATTGAGAATACAGATTCAAGTGGCCGAGTTGTTTAAGGATGCAATAACCGGGAGGCGGCACGAAGGGCTTTAATTTGGCTGCGATTGTAAGGCTGACGTGGCCGGACCAAAATAGTGAGACGATGTATTGGAAGCCATAGGTGGAGTATTTTTATAACATGCACCAATACCTACTGTCGTCCATTTATGTCCTCTCTGCTTTTGCTCACGCCCAACTATGGCCCCAGACTCAGCCCTGAATGGGCTCATTACTCAACACCTCCGCCTTCCCTTCTATAGAATCACCACTCCAACCTTCCTATGCCGCCGTCTCACAACTTATACTCGGGCCCAACTGCGATTTACCGGCCCTCCTTAGATATATAACGCCCACTCATCCACGCCAACCTCCCTATGTCGGCAAATTTCTATTCAGTTCGCGTCACCATTAATAACTTTTGAACAATTTGTTGTTTTTTGTCCCTATTATGAACTTCCAACTAGTCTATATTTCTAACAGTTTTAACCCGAAATTCCCCGCTTCATAACCACAATCCTATATATAAACGATACACGTGGAGCCGTTAACGAATTGGTCGAGATAAGGCGGGTGTAGACAATATGATAGGCGTCGGACGGAGGTCGAGCAACAAACAAGTTGGTGAGAGCTACACAATCGGGGTAGGTGACTATTCGTGTAGGTACGAGGAGGGGGTTATAATGAGGAGTTGCAGGATCTGAGTCGAGGAGTCGGATTAGGAGTTGTTTGTGGTTTTGTTTCTATGTTTTTTGTATCATGGATTGGTGTAGACTTATTACTTTTCTGACTGTTTATAGTTTGGATCTGTGAATTTGTTTGACACACTTGTGGATACTTTTACGACTTGTTTTATCGATCGTGGATTTCGTGAATACGTAATTTATCGTATAGCTGGATTTTTGTGGTATGTGTAACGTTTTAATGATTGTGTATTGTATCGTACGGTGGATTTGGCAGAATCTGGATTTGATGAATACGTATATTTTTTGTCCAGTAATAACTTTCCCACTGGAAAAAATCTCGTAAAAAAACTGCAGTTGCCAATATTTTTTTTTTTGCCAGGATTTATATTAGGGTCGACATTGTCGACCCTAAATAGTACTTTGGGTCGACCAATGTCGACCCTTAGCTTTTGTGGAATTATTACGTGGATAATTTGGAACCATAGTGCATAAATATTTATAAATTATTTGGTCGACAAAGTTTGACCAAAACTCAAAGAGTTAGTCGACCCAAAAATTAGTGGAATACCCACCGTGGATTTTAGATGAACTCTATATATTCGCGGTAAAATAAATAATTTCATATATATTTTAATTAAGAACATGTGATTAAAAAGATAAGAGAACGCTTAGGCGGTCGACTATAGTGATCGTACCAATCGAATCTTTTAAAGTTTGTGAACCCTAAAAAAAGTGATGTCAAAGAGTACCACTGAAATAGTGGTTGGGACCCTTATGTCGACCAAGTTTCTTAAGGAATGTCGACCATATTTTTGTGGGGTTTACGTATTTTTGGGAACGCATTTTTGGGCTCGACTATCGTCGACCCTTAGTTCCTCAAGGGTAGACTTTTCTTTTGTTTCTTTAGGGTCGACAATGTACGACCCAAAGTACACTTTGTTTTTGTTGTAGTGTAGAACTTAAGTTCTGTAGATTTGGTTCTATAAAATGTTGATCCTCTGTAAAGAAGCATGCAAGAGTTGTGAGGGAAGGCATGGCTCATGACGATAACCGAGAAAATAATACTCTCTCGCCATTCTATGAAGCATGCAAGTTGTGAGGGGAAAGCATTGCGAGAAAAATAATACTCCTTCCATTCTAATTTTAAGTCCACCAACAAAATGTCTTTGATTTAAGATACGTGCATTTAGTGCAACTAGTAGGGTACTCGCGCGTTGCGGCAGTAAACATCTTGTGATTGACTAGAGAGTAACAAAAAGAAGATGATACTGGTTAGGAATGTTTTACCCGATTTTATCATTTTCGAAGTGCTTTTATTTGGCGACTCCGGTTCCCGGTGAAACGTGTTGGTCAGGTACAATTTTCAAAACTATATGTACCATCCACTTATTCGCATATAATTTTTATTAAGTCTTATATGTTTTATTAGTTTTTATAATATGTATAATAACATGTACTTTTTATTTTAAGATTGTTTTAAAAATAACATTAATCACTATGTTTAATATTTTTAATTACTTTATATTTTAGATTATGTTGTGGCTTGTTTACATTATACAATGTAAAAATACTATTCTACTTTTAAGTAATGTGGTGTTTTAAGAAGTATATTAATTATATGTGTTGATTTATGTGTATTAAATAGTTGTAAACTACTTTTATAACTTGTATTGTTATTACTTAGAAAGTATTTAGTTGTGTTTTAATTGGTTGTGTTAAAATGTATCGGCGGGAAATACATTTTGGCGGGAAAATATACTTTGGCGGGAACTTTTACTTTGGTGATATAAACATTTAAATTGTTATTATTATTAATATGTACTCTCTCAACAACATATTTCATTGTCACACATACATTGTGGTTACACGCATCATCTTGAAACAATATATTCCAACATAAGCCATGGCGAAACACACATCGCTATCTTTGTTTCTGCTGTTATTGTACGATTCACGAGCTAAGAACCTTTCTTTCATGGTTAAAATAGGTGGTCTCGGAATTGTAAGGCACATCTCGTTCTTTCATTGTTAATCACCATATCATTGCTCGCTTTATTTCATTTGGCCAAATATTTGGGAGAGGATTTCTTGGCATCACAATATGCTTTGTATGCTATATGCTTTGAAAGCGAGGCGTACACGAAGGCCATATCTCAGGTAACCAAGGATAGTGTAGCATTAGAAAAGGCATCAACTCCGCTAAAGTTGGGAACTCTCTGTTTCGGGTGTAGAATCAATGGCTTTGCGTCTAGGGGTTCACGAAGTGGCACTAAAGTTGGAAAAAAAGTTGAAAGTTGGAAGTCGTTGTCCGGTGACTATGGCAAGAGTCCGATGATTACTCGAAGTCAAACACGCAACTTGCTTAAGACACTTGCCAGTTCGAGTGGGTATATGTCTGAGGTTCCTCTAATGTCAATGGAAGAAGTGGTAGACTTGTCGGTTAGCCGTGAGACAAATCTTAGCGGTATGGAACTTGTGCTTTATAAGGGTGATGTTTGTGCTGGACACTCTGATGAAACCGAAGATGAGCCTATTTTAGTGGAAGTCTCGGGTAAAGAGTTGATCGTGTATTGTGGTGGAAAAACGAACATGGTCAAATTGAGATAGATGCTCAAGTTCGGTTGTTGTTTTGGGTCGTCATGGTGAGAAGGCTGCGGTTGAGGTGAAATCTGATGAAGAAGCGTTGGATGCAAGTTTGGGTCATGGTGACAGGACTACAGTTGAGGCAGTGACGACTGACGACCTACCACCCAGTTTCAAGTCACTAAGTGTAAAAATTTTTGAAAAGTATTTTTTTATAGGGTGAATGTCATAAAATACCTACGAAGTTTCAAAATTATCCCGACTTCACCAACGAACTAAATTTCGTTCTGTGTAAACCAACGAACTTTCAAATATTGTTCTGATATCACTTATATCACAAATTTTTACCGACACCGTGACAGTTATCTTCCAAGGTGGCACCAGTTTTTCTTTTAAATTAATTAAACCAAATAAGGATACAAGATGGATTTACTACCTAAAAAGTCAACCATCTTCTCAAATTCATAGTAACACACAAGAACACAAGAACATCAACACCAGATCCTAAAAACCCAGATCCAAAAACCCATTGTCACTTTGAACCACCACATTTCATAACACTAGATCCCACATCCAAAAAACACAAGAACATCAACAAAACTAATAACAAACATCAACCCTAATCTTACTCTTTTAACACAAGCCTAATCACATTTCTTGTTATCACTGCCCGCTTATCTCACCACAACTCTGCCACACCGAATCGCATGATCATTTTCAATCAACATCACAAACATATCTGAAACATATTTGAAATTCGTCCAATCTTAAACAAGCCATCCTCATTCGTTTCATGTTAATCGACAACGATTAGCCACAATACAACCACTAACATGTGAATAGAATCATTCCACACAAACCCTTTAAATCATCTTAGCCGAACCACAAATAATTCATTTGATTCATGTAAGGTCTCCGGTAGGTGATTACTTCTTGTGTTTTCTTTAAATCGAACCAAAGATTGAATATAACAAATTTGTTATAATTCAGTCATTATTTTCGGATTTAAAAAGAAAAGGATTTGCCCTTTTATAGATCAATGATGAGGTTTATTTATCGTGTTTGATCTTGTAAAGGTCTTGATATTGTTTAAAAACACGAAAGAAAAGAAATATATGAGATCATTTTCTTGTTGTTATGTTTCGAGTCATGGAGATTAAATTGAGGTTGTTTGTTGTTTTGACTGAGATGGTGATGGACAAAAAGAATGGAAATGGAGAAGTATATATAACTTTTTTTTCTTCTGGGTGGGTCAAGAACATGTGAGGTCGGATATATACATTCCACGTGGATTTTGTTAACAATTTTGGACAATAAAATAAAATAAAATAATAATGTGGATAACTAGCCGGTCATATTGGTCATATTGTCACATAATAAACAAGTTTGTTGGTCTAGACGGAACGAAATTTAGTTCGTTGGTGAAGTTGGGATAATTTTGAAACTTCGGAGGTATTTTATGACATTGACCCTTTTTTATATGTGCAACACCCAATAATATATTTGTGTTAGGTAGTACTCCCTCCGTCCTATTTTTATTGTCCAGGTTTCCTTTTTGGGATGTCCCAATTTAATTGTCCATTACTACAAATAGATAGGGAAGTTTGATTAAGTTTACTATATTACCTTTATTTGAAATTATTATTACAAATTTTAAAAAAAACTTTAATTAATTAACTAAGGGTAAAACTGTCATTCTGTCAAAAAGTAAGAAAGAGAAAACGATAATAAATGTATTTTTCTTAATCTATGTGTTTTTTTGTCTTGGACAATAATTTTGGGACGCATGGAGTACTTTCTTTTTTTATGTGCAACTTTAGTCCAAAAATTCTTAATGGTTCAAATTATAGTATTTATGATAAAAAAAGAATTCTGCAACACCCTTGTAAAAATCTTGGGTCCGTCTTTGAGTTGAGGTGGAATATGATGAGAGAAATCATATAGGTTTTGTTGTGTCATATTATTTTCTATTTCTCGTTTATATTGGACATGATCCGACCTGACCTATTGGTTGCAATCGCTGATTTTTTTGACTTAGTAAAGGAACCGCCTTAGATTTTGCGCTGGGTCCGCCACTGATGTCCATGCCTTCCTTGCTTCTTACTGTTTCAATTTGAGCCACCTCAGTGGTCTAAAGACATGAATACTTTTAGTCACAAAATATCATATCCTTCACCATGTTGGATAGTCTAAAGTCCTTATTTTTCTGTACCACTATTATTTACCCACATATAATTTTCTAAATTACCATCATCGTTTAAATATCTGAGTCAAATTTTTAACACATTCTTTTTGTCTAATTTGATGGAATGGGTGATGTAGCAAATATGTAAAAGTAACAAATGACTTTTAAAAAGGTTATTATATAGATATCAAAGAAGGGGTGTTCTTGGATTTGATAGTATAATGTGGTCATTATATATTTTATAGAAAATGTGTCATCATAATATGAAAAATATAAACTTAATAGCCTAACATGTTTTCTATCTAGGAGCATATGGAAAATATGTTCATGTAATAATAACCGACTTAACATATAAACTTAATAACTTAACCTGTTTCCTGCTAATAAATAGAAAGAAAACATTCTTGAATCATACCCCAAACATATGAACGAAATGGCGCCAAAAAAAAAAAAACAATTAGACCGAGCTAGCTTGATGATACATCTTTTTGTAGGAGGAATAATTATAACGCAAAACATGATATGGCCGGCACATGTGGGTAAAAACTTGATAATGGTACACCTTAAGCTAGCTAGTCAATTAGTAGTAGTAGATCGAAGCCGCAGGAATTCAAGCAATGATAATCCTACGAGTTGGGTTGAAATTGGGCACCACAAGAGACTTCATCACTTTCCCTAACTTTTTCAAGAAATTTTAGCATGGATTAACCAAACAAAAGAGGAATAAGTAAAACAAGTTTTTTGTGTAAATCCAACCACATCTAAGTCACTTATTTAGACCTCAACTACAAAAATAGGTTTAACTTTCTCATCGACCTTTCGTTTTTGCTCATATAAAGTGCAAATGAAAATGATCGACATCATATCAGATATGTAGATACCTTGCTTTACGAAATGCTTTTGTTCTAGTTCAATATGGTCCAAAAACTATCTTTTTTACCAAAGAAAAGGCGTTTTTATAACAGTTCTATTCAATTTAATCAATAGCTCAGAAGTTTGAACCCGGTTTAAAACTAATCAATACGCCAAAAGTTTGTGTATGTTCCAAATTTGATCACAGATTATGGACGTTGCAAATCTTATAATTCATACCAAATACTCATTCTTCAAAATAACGTATGATAAAGTATATGAAAAAGAATCATGGTTGTATATAAACTGAAATACTATATAGATCAATAACGATTTTGTACATGATCTTGTTAGAAAAATGCATTTTTGTCTCAAGTTTGACCCTTGTTTATACAACTCATTGTTGGGACTTATGTTGATGTTGGCAAGTTTGGCCACTTACGAAGCACAAAGTACAAACTATTGAAGCTGCAATTAATTGTATTTACTATATAGCATTTGGTACAAGTTGGAGTAGCAATTTTATGTGAATTAGTTGTTGACCTATTCCTATGAGTTAGTGGTGGATCTGGTTTTACATTTTGACTAATAACCTCCCACCATCTCCTTTTATTTTGGGATATCACGTTTACTAATTTTGCTATATAAAGAGAGTATGTGAGTGCATGGAAAAGATAGACAAAAGGGTCCATATACACTCCAAACATATACCCTGTTGTATGCTTCTGTGATTCTGTCCTTGTTTCTGCTACCACCATCGTGTTGTAATCATGAGTTGTTGCTACTCAACGATTACGTGTGTAGGACTGTATCAATCCTGGGTGCTTAGGCTTGGAGACTCGAGCAACTTATGGAGTGCCAAAAGTACTTTAAAGGACAGGGATTTGGCATCCCGTACGGTTCTGTTTGTTACGTGTTCAATAGGTACGAAGACGCAAGTTGATCATTGTGATGATATTTGTTGCTGGTATATACGAGTTGTTGGGTTCGGTCTTGTGAGGCTATTATGGCTTCTCATCAGATCAGTAAGGTATTTCCACCTTATTTATTTATTAAAACATATAAGCTCAGAGAGAACACTTATATCCAACACTCATGTTAGTGGTTTTTTACTTTATTACAACTCATGTTTATTTGTTGTAAATTTGAACGATTTGGAAAGATCATTTTTTCTGGAGTTAACAAGATTTTTGGTCCTTGTGGTTTGGTGAGTATCTCACTTATGGTCCAAATTTTCAAAAAGTTTTGGTTTTAGACAGGGTTCTAAATAGCGGCGCCATAGCGCGCTATAGCGGCGCTATAGCGCGAGGCGTAGCCTCCACGTTACGAAACAGGCCAAGGCGTAATCTGATAGCGTGGCGTGCAATAAGGCGCCATATAGCGCGCTATAGTGTGAGTTTTTTGATAAAGCTTTAAATAATTTCATGGATTTGTGCTTCTTTAAAGTATTTATGCTTTGGGTTTTTGTTTGGGATTCGGTCTTAGTAACCCCGTTACTCAAATTTTATCCTAGTAGCTAACTTATTATTGAACACTCTATACAATATTTTTTTGCCGATTCCTTGAGTCACGCCTTAAAAACGCTATGACGCAACGCCTCACGCTAAAGCTTGAGGCTTGGCTATGCCGCTACGCCACGCTTCACGCTATTTATAACCTTGGTTTTAGATTAAAAGTGATACTTATGTTCCACTTTCAGCCCAAACGTATTTTTTTGGTCCTTGTGGTTTGGAGGGTATTTCAATTTTGGTCCAAATTTTTAATATGTTTGGACTGAAAGTATCACTTTTAGATTAAAATCAAAACTTTTTGAAATTTTGGACCAAAAGTGAAATATCCACCAAACCACGAGGACCAAAAATATAGTTAACTCTTTATTGTGACATACCATATCTCTTTGTAAAGTTATAGATATATGTGACGGTAAATGTGAGCTGTTGGTATGATATCTCACTTAAGACTGGGCGCAGTGGTCGCTCGTCCCGTCCGGTCGCCCCACTATCGACTCGGTCGCCGCAACTGCGACCCTTGGGTCTTTGTCACTAAGAAAGTTGAAGTGACAAGAAAACTGTGGGTCGCTAAGGGTTACTGGTATGCCCAGCCTAACATATCCTCATTTATTTCTCGTTTGACAAAATTTACCACATACATTGACGGTAAATTTGAGTTGTTGGTTTGATATTACACCTAACACATACCTACTCATTTATTTCTCACCTAAAAAGTAATCTATTCTTAGTGTGAACTTTTCAAATACATGCAATTTATAGTGTGAAGATATGCCTTAACAAATGTGAAAAGTCAACTATTCTGTTCTAGTAGACCCATAAGTTATCATAAGAGAAAGTCTACTCGACCAAGTTATGGAAATCCTATGTAAGGTAAAATAAAACTTACTTTACTAATCAACTACGTTAGAGGCATTGATATATCAAGTTCATAGCAATGTCTAATCAAGTTCATTGGAGTGTCACGTCATGCCAACTCACAATCAATTTATTTTATAGATGGCTAACAAATTCCAATGTATTCATTAAGAACGTGGACATGAAGTTGGGGTAAATCTTTTGCTCACGAGCTCTTAAATCCTTTTTTTGGGTAACCATGATTTTTGACCTTTTAGCTGATTAATCCACGGGGTTTGAACCCACCGCCACACAGACTCAAACCAGATAAAGCCCTCTCTTTTTAGAAGGTTGGCGTGACCACTTTAAGGTTGTTTGCACCTAGTAGGAATTAAACTCGAGACCTCACACATATTAGAGTGATAGCAACAACTCCCTTTGCCACTAGGCCACCCTCGAGTGGTTACGAGCTCTTAAATCCACAGCATTTGTTGAAGCAAAATCTAGTCAGGTTGGTTTTGACGACCCTCATGATGCCGTTTGTCGTCGTCTCAAGTCTTGAAAAGTGCTACAAACATAGAAGAACTAGTTAAGCATAATATCAATTCTAGTGAATACTAATCAATACGTGAAATACCAAGTCATATTTGTTGTGTGGGAAGATGACGAGATCGCCACTGAAAGGACTTAGCGTACGTGAAGAAGATTATTTTGGTGATCAATGTTGTTAAACCCATCTTCGTAAGACCGTTTGTGGGACAACAGACCTTTAATCACATTCAGTAGACTACGTGCGTATATATCATTAGCTTCATACATGCCTAGATACACCATTGACAAATGTATGAATGAGGGGCGGATGCATGCCCAATATATGGGGGGCGGTGCCCTCCACGGCTAGACTAACGAAATGAAATTTTAGTGTATTTTTTATTCAATATTGACCTTTTTTTCAGAATGCCCTCCACCCAAAACTCAAATTGCCCCCCACTCACACATCAAAACCCAACATTCAACACTATAAAACCATATAAATTCTTCATCTGGAAGTAATAATACTCGATTTATCATTTCGATCCTAGTTATTTTTGCCCCATTTTGTTGTTGTTGTAAAAAAAAAAATTGGCACCCAACAATTTAAATTCCTGCTTCTGCCACCGGCATGAATCTATTGTTACATTGGATTTACATTCACTTCGTATTTTCAGACGGTTTTTGGAAACAAGAAATCTATTAATGAAAAAAATAAGGAAGAAACCTCTAATGAGGTTGGAATTGTCTTGGTTACCAGAATATCTTGCGATGTGGAGCACTATATTATTAGAGGATATAACGGCCCAAGTGTCACACCCGACAATGGCGAAAACACGGGAGTGCAACAAAATGATCGATCATAACACAAAATACAAGATAGAGAAAAACTAAAATGCAATAACCTCAAGTGTTATGAAGATCATCAACCTCGAGTGATGTACCAAATTAAGAACACATCCATAAGTTGCTTACAAATCCAATCACCCACGCAGGGGTCCAAATCTAGTCTTAGACAATAAACCTCTAGTCATAATTTATCCACACATAACAAAGCAAGACTTCTCAAATGAGATCCACACGGAATACTCTAAAAGCCTGCTATCACTTAGCACCAAATCACTCATCTTTCACTGCATCTGAAAATGATACTCGCAAATGTCAACATAAAGTTGATGAGCTCATAAGTTTGACCTTAAACTCAAAAGCTGTGCCAATAGATTTTAATTGGGTGGACAAGCATAGGCAATATGACAGTGAATATAAAGGTAAAACAATAACAAATCATACTTAGCATCTCAGCTAATATCAACACTAGCGTATACCAACGCTCTTGGAGTCGCAACTCCGAAGTCACTACGCACCTAAGGGCCTACCAGCTGGAGCACTATATTAGGGCCGAAGTTCTACAAGTTCACCAGTTCACCCAACAACAGAATCCATAAACAAGTTCACCATATCTCATGCAATTCACATAATCTTTATAGGCACATAGCATTGTCCAAAAGATAAAAAGGTTCGCACAGTATGAAAACAAGTTCAAAAAATAACTTTGAGTATCATTTTCCCCCAACAGAAAAGATTTAAAAAATGGGGCTACGAGAACTCACCTCGATCAATAGTCCCAACTGTCAATTCGATATCACACAAGCAAGAGCAACGACGTCCTCACACGACCTAGTCTAATTAATGTCCCATTTAATCATTCATTTTCTAAAATAGTTTTCACGTTTGATGCATAGAGGTTAGACGCGTTGTACAATTACACTTAACATTTTAGTGGTGTGATAGTTGATGACTTAGCCCAAAATATCATATCAAACCCATGCCTCATCATAATATACTTATATTATTTTAACGAAATAGACAAGTAATGTAAGTAAATATTTATAATAAATAATTATAAATATAATTCGATAAGTCCATTCGGCACTCTTAGTTATCATACGTATACTATTTATACTATACTAAATGAAATGTTACTTACGTTAAACATTTTAAAGGAGTTTCGGAAAAATTTATATTTTTCGTCTTTTAGTGAATTTATTAAAATAATAAAATAATATTTTTATTATTTAAATCAAAAATCATGTTTTTAGTAAAATTTCTAAGTATAAACTTTTTATAAAATTTCAACATGACCCGTATGCTTATAACACGTTTCCAAGGTTTCTAAACCTTATTTTTAACACTTTTTCTATACAATCCAAAATCTAAATCCGTAACGTTTATAAAAGCGTTTTTCCCAAAATATCGTTCAATATCACTTCGTAAACTCATTTCTTTTGAACATAACTTCGTAAACTCATTTCACTATTCAAAAATCCGACAAAACCCTTAAAACGGCTAGATAAAGCTTATTGGGCTTTAAGGCCCAATAAAGGTCCAATAAGGTTTTCATAAGTCCAAAACACGTTTCAAGCCCAAAACTAAGGTCAATTAATATACGTAACATAATTCGGTAAGTAAATAAATAATCTGAACAATAATAAGCCATCAAATAAGCCGCGACTTATTGGTGGCTTATTGGGCCGTGAGCCCAATAGCTCCAAAATATATACATATTAAGCTTTAATAAGCTAATAAACTACGTATCGCATTTGGTTATCACCATAAGCTATAATTATAGTCCTCGAACATACTACATACAAAATAAATGATCAAAAACATCACCCTCGTGATTCCAAAATAAGTCGCGGCTATATAAGCCCAAAATAAGCTCTAAAATGCTTATAAATAAGCCCAAAAGCTACTAACCAAAATAAGCTATTTAGCAATATATGTTTTTCAACCATCATGACCACAATATCAAAATTATAAAAACCCTTTTCTTCTCTTTAAAAATGACGCATGCAAACACCCTCTTTTTACCATTTCGCTTTCAAAACTTTCGATTTTTACGACGATCAACGTGTACAACTAACATTTATGCATCATAAACAACCCAAAAGGACAAACGAAATTTAAGTTTAGAACTTACAAGAAAAGTCTTCAAAAATATAAATTTGACGTGAACCGAACAACCCAAACGTTGTTTAAATGAATACCCAAATACTCGTATCAACCCGTAGTATCTCTTTTTTGATCAAAGTTGGAAAATTTATGGTGGTTTGTGGTGGCTTGGTTGCGGACGACACACACACACACTTATGTGTGTGTTTTATTTTTTTTGAATGAAAAGAAGAATGAAAATGAAATGGTGGTAATAGAGCATATGTATTAATCCTAGGCCATTAACAAAAAAATATCTCCTTTGTCCCCTTTAAACCTTACACGTCCAAAATGGTATTCAAGGAAGGTTCGAGTCTTTCTTTTTTGTGTCGGGATCGCTTAACACTCATAAAACTCGATCGTAAAATATTTTCCAAAGTTAGTTAGCATTTTTATTCATCTTAAAAATACTTTTCCATTAACTAAGAGTATTTACTTGACCTATTTTCACTTTAAACCCTTAAAAACTCATTTGAACATTAATGGACGTGTCGGGACTCGTTTTTCGGCATTTCTCATAAATCACGGGTCAACCCACCCGGAACATAAATAACATACTAATACCCTCTAAAAGGATAATAGAACAAAATAATAACATAAAACATCTTAAATTTCATAAGTTCACCATCATCATCATGGTTCATATTCTAAATAAACTGACAAATGCCAAATAGTCAAAGGACTAAATTTGAAATGTTCAAAGCACAAAAAGGCAAAGGTTACACAAGCCTGAACGTGGGTTGGCCCATTAGAGTTTTGAGTATGTTCTATGTTGCACTATAAATCAAGGTTGCAAAAATCGCTAGGCGCTAGCTGGGCGGCCGGGTAACGCCTAGCGATTAATCGGTTAGGCGGGGATTAATCGGATTGGACTTTTTATATATAAAATTAAAAAAATTTGAAAATATATGCCTGATTTTCCCCATTTAGCCAATTTTGTTCGATTTGTCCGATTAATCCCTGATGTGGCCGATTTCTATCCGTAACCGAGTTGACCGATTTAGCCGATTTTTATCTGATTTGTCCGATTTATGCCCGATTTGGCCGATTTTTATCCGATTAATCGATATGTTGACCAATTTTTGACCAAAACGATTAATAAGGCCGATTAGTGAAAATCAAGGCGGTTAATCCCCGCCTAGTGCCTAGGCGCAGATTAATCGGCCGCCTAGGCCGATTTTTGCAACACTGCTATAAATACATATCAATAATACAATACCTCTCATGGTGTTTTCATTATTCAACATGGCATCAGAGCGGGTCTAATCCTCATATCTAGGTGGCTAAGTTGAGTCGACTCTGTTATGCCACCCTGTCAAACCTTAGCCGCCATCTTTTATCCCTTTTCAAAAAAAAAAATTATGCTTTGCTTTATTTTTGCTTCTTTTCTATTTGATGTTGCTGCATGATGAAGATTCAACTCCGCTTGCTGTCGGATATCGTCATCAAAATTAATTATTTGCTTACTGTTTTTGCTTTGCTATCACTTTGTTTTGCTTTTGCCGTTGCAGATGGATTTGGCTTGTCGAAGATCTTCATCAACAAAATTTTTTCCTGTCATATTTAGCTTTCTCATCCAATCCGAGCTTTCGCGATTTCGCCGCTCGAATTGCGGAGGAGTATTAGATGATATAATGGCCCAAGCCCATTTGTGGGCTTCGGGTCCAAGGGTTTCTAAGTATTATAAATAACTTGTCAATAAACATAATACCTCACGGGGGGTTTATTCATTGTTTAACATTGTATCAGAGCGGGTCTGATCCTCAAACTTAGATGGGTAAGTTGAGCCGCCTCTTTTATGCCACCCCTTCAAACCCTAACCGCCATCTTTTATCTCTTTAAAAAAATCTATGCTTTGTTTTATTTTTGTTTCTTTTCTTTTTGTTGTTGCTGCATTATGAAGATTCAACTCCGCTTGTTGTCGAATATCGTCATTGTTATGAAGAAACCACAACCACACATTTTTTAAAATGTCTTACAACAACTTCATGCATCTACCCTTGATTTTCTCTCTCTATTTATAATTTGTGGCTTAGAATTCCTTTTTTCTTCTCATTTTTATTTTCTTCTCACAAGTCCCTACAACAGCACATATATTATATTATATATATAAAAATTATGATATATATTATATAGTATAGTATATATATTATATATAAATCCAGTTGTGACGTGATCCACAAGACGCAAATATCAAGTGAATCGGCCCATCCCTGCCAAAGCTGTCGATTTTTATTATATAACATATATATATATATATATATATATATATATATATATATATATATAGTGTAACTTTCTTTTCAGCACCAATCTTAGTGCGAGAACTGACAGAACTCTTTTTGGACCGTTAGATTACTCAATCAATGGATATGATCATTTGTGCCATTAATGTAAGTAATTGAAAGAATAGACCATCCTTTGTAAAATCAAAAAGGGTATTTACGGAATTTAAAATAAGACTCTAATTAACCGTCCTTAATTTATTACTGTAGGATATTATTCTCCAGATCTAGAAAAAAAAAACCCCTCTTTTTCTCTCAACCTCAAAACCCTATTATCACAAACAAGCCGCCTCCATTCTCAAATTTTCTTTCGTGGATGTAATATGCCCGATCCGTCAATCGTACTCATTGTCGGTGTGTTATTATCATGAATGGCCAGCTTTAAACCCTTGTCAACCGATCGGATTAATGATAAGGTAATCAAGATCATCAACCGATTGCTTGTAAATGATTGTTCAAGGTATGATCTTCGTTTAGTATTTTCTTTTATAATTTTTAAATCATTTATTCAGCCCCTTAAACCATTGATTATTTTGCCTTTGGATCTAAATATAAATGTGTTTTTAATGATACAGTGGGTTAATATTTCTAAAGAAAAGAAAGTGAGGTTTTATAGATCTAAACATGAACTAATACCCCATTCACGAACAGATTAACGATGTTAGTTGTGTTAGATGTTTTAGGGAACATTTGGTAGGCATTTCATACATCAGCTTTACGTACATATTTTGGATGTACATATTTGGATTTAATAAAAAAAGATATCAGTATGATGTGGTTGTGTTTTAGATGTACATATTTGGATTTAGTAAAAAAAGGGATAAAATGATAGTGTTGAATTGGAGTATATGTGTGTAGTACTAGAACTTGCGTGTATGCAATGTCAGTGTTATTGTTTAGTAGGAGAACATTTATTAATTTTCTATGATTTTTTCTATGTGCATACGTGTTTCAAAGTTAATACAAAATAATGATATAGAAAATATGGTGAAAACATGTACGCATATGTGTTTTATTGTTAATACAAAATAGACTGAAACGGGCGTGCATATATGTTTTAATAGGTCGCTCCGGTCGCCCTGGAGCATTTGAGGAATGAGCTTTTTTTTGGGACATATACTACATACACAATAAAGTCTTGGAGATAAATAGAAATACTCCTTTAGTTAAAGCCTAAAAAGTTAGATCTTCTGGAATGAGAAGTGATTTGTACACCTATTTTTTGTCATTCACCACTAAAGTATATCTAATGATGCGTTCAGTACAACATTCTTATTTTTTTGTCATTTACTACTAAAGTATATCTAATGATGCGTTCAGTACAATATTTAGATGCAGAAATAATGATGGATGAAAAAAAAATGATGTATAAATCAAACACCCTTCTAAGATACCCAAATAGGAAAACCCACTACAGTTTATTTAACGTCGGCTTGAGTTTGTTTAGGGTCCGTTTGGTTTGTATATGGGTTTAGGATTAAAATTTGTATTTGAATTTGAATTTAGAATAAGATTTGGATTTAGATTTGAGGAGAGAAAAAATATATTATAAAATATATAATTAATTTTTAAATAATAAAATGTAATAGAGGTGGGCCATAGTTTTTGAAAATATCCAATGAGAAAATAAATAGAAAAGAAATAAAAATAAAAAAGAAAAAGAAAATGAAATATTAGTTCTGTCAGCGAAAAGTAGGCATGACTGACTGAATTTGTCTACACCCTTGCATTTGGGGTTAACTCTCATTTTGAAATCCCAAATAGTACAACCAAACAAATAAATTTACTTTAAGTGTAAACCTTTTGGACAAAAGCTCAAACCAAACGGACCCTTAGGGCACGTTTGGTAGAGAGAATTTCAGAGATTAGAATTGAAGCAGAGAATAGAAATTTAGAGAATAGAAATC